>JAPMLY010001723.1:0-2500 GCA_026401115.1 Tetraselmis chui
TCGGTTAGGGTAGCTTGTCCTGCACTGCTTGGCGCCTCGGGGGGCGGGGGAGAGTGCCTTGGACGGACCGGCACTCGTTTCCCTTCGCTTGGGCGCGGGAGGGATCATGACGACCCCCCTCTTCTTCTTGCCAGCGCCAGATGAGTTCTCCTCCTCCTCCACCAGCACAGAAGGGACGGGGCGTGGGGAGACGGAGGCAGGAGGCTCTCTAAAACTCCCTTGCGTACGCTGGACGGCAGCCTGTTTGAGCTCCACACCCTTAGGTGACTGCAACCTCGCCCCTTCCTCTTCGACCTCATCCTCTGCAGACCAGGTGTCTGTGCTGCCACGTGGCCCATCCATGAAGTGTCTGTAGCTTGTGTCCTTATACATGGGCTTGGGGTAGTGCTGGGCGCTGCCCCGCGCCGGCTGAGTCTTCAGGGAGGCGCGCCTCAGCCTGGGTAGCCTCGTGGCCTCCGGGTCGCGCATGTGCGGCGGCAACAGACGCAGCTCCACCCTCTTCTCGTACTCGCCGTAGTGGTGCGACTCCCGCTGCTGCTTCCGCTTCACTCGCATATCGTACCTGTCCGCCGCATTCTGAAGAGCTGTCCTCTTCATCTCCAGCTCCTGTGGGCGCGCAGAGAGAAACAGAGGAGGAAAACGAGACAGGGGAAGCACAGGTGTGTAAGCGGTGGGCGATATTTAAAAGGTGAGATAGTAGACCGAACAGAGGTGAGTGATGATCATGAGGAGGGCAGAGGTGGGCGGGTAGGATCGCAGGGCAGCCGGGAGAATATTATGGCAGCAGGATAAAAGGGAACACTAGGTAATTGAAGACAGCTGGGATGTGACTTGGTGGGAATTTCAAAGCGTGGTGTGCAGGTACGATGGTGGAAGTGTGAACGGGAAGGACAAGGTAGAAGAAGGGATGGGAGTTGAAAGGGGGAGGGGAATGTACTCAAGGTAAGAGCTTGCAGGAGGGTTGGGGCGAGCGGTGCGTTGGTAACCTTCTCTTTGTATCCGATGCACTTCAGCACCATAGCGTGCGTCTCGTCGACCTCATTCTGAATGATCGAATTCATCAGCCGCGTGCGTCGGTACTTGGCCACCGCAAACTGAAAGTCGTTGGCCATCGCGTTTTCGGAGGAGCCCGCGCTCGCCCAGGCCTTTGTCATCAGGGTCAGAAACTCCTCATACTCGATCTGTAGTGAAAGGGCAGAACGATGAAGAGATGAGTTATGAGAGGAACGGTGACGAAATGAAAATTAAACGGGCATTTTACGCGGTGGAACTCCAAGACCAAGACCCTGGCGATACTGTTGACTGGTGTCATTAGGTGCAATGGTGGTGGATAAAGGAGGCCATTCCTGGCCAGATCCATCGGTGTCCATCGTTTTGAGCATTTCTTTCGCTTCTGCAAATGACACCTTCATCCCGAGAAGCTTGAAGCACGAGCGCAGCTCATTCACGTCAATAGCTCCCGAGTTGTCAATATCCATCAGCTCGAACACCTCCTTCAGCTGTGCCAGCTGCAGCTCATTGACCTCGTGCTTTTCGGGCTGTGAGAACGAAGCAGGAATCATTCAGTCCCAGTCTCAGTCCGACGAGTTTAGTTGCATTCGTCATTGTAAATTTTCTAGAAAACAATAGTGGGAGCACTGAAGAATATTCAGCGTCAGCTGTGAGGAACAAATCGCCGAGCTTCTAATTTAATTGTTACAGAGACGTGCATAGCACGAGGACACAGCTGTGTGACTGGCGGATATTGGGTCGCAGAAGAGACGAACTCATTCGTGAGGGTTGCGATAGAAGAGGAGGGGGAATGTGTTACCCTTCCGTGCTTCCGCAGCCACTTCGATATATGATGGTTCTGATCCACGCCGCAGAGAAGTTTTGGCTTTACGACGCCCTTCACCACCGCGTCCACCACTTTGCCCATATACACCTCGCTCCCCCTTGCCTCGCCTCCCTGTTGAAAGCCGTACATGCTGGGGAGGCGGAATCCGCTGCTGGCTCTGCCCTCGCTGACTCCGCTCTCGGTGGAGTCGTCATCTGGTACAGGGCTCCACCGCCGCTCCACCGCATTCTGGCCCGCTTCTTTAATCATTTCTCTCACCGAGTCATTGGGCCCCTTAACCTTGAACACGGGAAGCACCATCGACCCTGATGCGTGGCCCTCTCGCAAGTGACCGTGGTCGTCAACCTGTCGGCGCTACTTTCCGCACGTCACAGCTGGCTACTACAGTGCCGCTATCCCACCTGCGGCCACCAGGGAGATACGGGGACCCAGCCGCGCTTCACGCGACCAACTGAGTATGAGAGCTATGTGATGATGGATTATGTTACGTTTGCGCAGCCCCCTCCCTTATGACCCTGAGTCGCCACCTTGCAGCTTGTGCTTAGGCAACTACGGTGCAGCAGTGCCGCATGTGGCGAAAGAGTACACGTACAGGTGGGCCTGTGGCTGGGTAGTAAATGTCACGGCGTATAAATCCCCGCACACGACGCTACAGGTACTATA
>JAPMLY010001723.1:7500-10000 GCA_026401115.1 Tetraselmis chui
AGGTTGTCCGGCTGCCAGGTGAGCGCGCGGTAGTGTCGATGGGCGAAGAGTAGCATCTGTTGTACGATTGGGGCTGGGAGCGGTACGCGAATGTCGGGGGCGGTGATGGGCTGCTGCTGCATGGCGAGCCCCCGACGTGCGTCCGTGAGAAGGGGTCCTAGCGCCACGGGCTCCTTCAGGTGGTCGCGAAAGAACTTATTAATGGCTGAGAAGTAGGGCTGGAGGCTGTTGGCTGCGATGGTTCCGGATCGGGCGAGCCAAGCTGTAAATCGAAGCATGTCGGCCGCGGTCGCCTCGAGGGGTGTGATTCCTTCCTCGTTGCAGAAAACAGTAAAACGGCGCATACCGGTGCCATAGTTGTTGTAGGTGGAGGGGGCGAGGGAGCCGGTGAGAAGGTCGAGCGCGAGGTCGCCCAAGTCGTCCGTGCCGACGAGTGTGCCGACATGGTTGCGCATCGAGGCGTGCCACGGTGCGTGGGCCGCAGGTTCGACTAGTCGGTACTTTACGGGTGCGGCTTGGTAGTCGGTGTCCGCGGATGTCCGGTCGTGCCGCGGTCTTGTCGAGGACGTCCGGGTGGTCGGTGTTGGGTGGAGTGTACCACGTGTTCGGTAGAGCCAGGACGGGGCGGTACGTGGAAAGCCGTGACGCTCCAGCCGGGCGGTCCGACGCCCTCGTACGCTCCGCGCTTGCCCGGAAAGAATAAATCTCGGGAGGGGGGGTACATGATATGTTCGTCGGAAATTTCGCTTAGTAGTTGGTACCACTGTTTGGCGGGCCAGTAAGGCGCGATGACTGTTGCTTCGGCCCCTGATTGGCGTAACTTCTGGACGAGGTCTGGGAGTAGCGTCCACGGTGGGTTGCACCAGTTGGTGTCTGCTGTCCAGCGGTTGTCGGGTAGATGAAGGCAGTCCACGGCTTCGGAGGTGGGGTCTCGCCAGCGGGCGTTGTAGCGGGGAAGCTGCGTATTGCCCTGCGTGGCAAACCTGTCGATGGAGTGGGGGCCCCACAGGGAATTCAGGTAAGTGAATATGGGGGGGTTGAGTTGCCAGTCGTCCCGGTCGGTTTCGCGGCTCAGTCGGTCGGCCCAGACGTTGGCTGCGGAGCGAATATACCGCGCGCGGATGCCGATGTCGTTGGTGTCGATGAGTTCCCACAGTTTTCGCAGTTCGTCCATCATAGCTGGGGACCTCGACGTTAGGTGACTGAGGACTGCCACCGCTGCTTGGTTGTCCTCGTGCAGGAGGACTTTGCGGCCGCGCAGGAGGGGCAAGAACGAAAGGACGGCGAGTCGCACGGCCTTAAGCTGTCACCTTGCGCAGCTACGAGAGCTACGATGCCTGTTGCGCGAGCCGAATGGGCGAGCGCAAAGGCAGAAGGTGGCTGCTACCAGCTAGAGGAGCTGCTTTATAGGTAAAGCAGGTGGGCGTCCGCCGCGGACAATTTACTGCGCTTGTGACGCTTTGTCTCCGCGCGTTGCCTTAGGCGGACTCAACATGGTACGTTTACTAACCGTTAAACCCCAATATTTTACCAATATAAGAAAAAAACAGTGGAGGCCACCAAGCAAAAAGAATAAAAGAGGATCACGGAATCACTCAAATCACGGCAAAGGGAAGCACTACATTGTGCACAAACCTGGCACCAACTGTCCAAAACTTTAAATGATACTGGAACTTAATTTTCAACATGCGTTAGGTTTTTTCCTCTTTTCTTCTTTTTGCTTGGTGGCCTCCACTGCTTTTTCTTGTAAGAAATTTTATCATTTTCAATTTGCCTGTACCCGTATCGTTGTTTTATATTCGTGCGTAATAAATATATAAATAAACTACTTACACTACATTTGCTGCAATTTCTCGTATCAGTACAGCCTGTACCCTCAATCCGTCTGGCGGGAATCTCCCGGTGCGAGCCTTTCTTGGCGGCGAGCAACGGCCTCAGCGTCACTTGCAACCATCCCATTCTGCCACCAAAACAGAGCACAGCTTCCCATGACCAAAATGGCAAGGTTGATGGCGTCGGTTTATGTCGGATAACAACATTGCGAATAGTTGTCCTCACTTGAAAAGCCAGCGGCAGCCCTTACCGAAGGGCGAATGGTACTTCGCTTTTTCACCACTATCCCCGACTCGACGAGGCGCAACGACAGTCGTCAAGCACTTGCACCACCACGGCGAGCAATAACCCCGCTGCGGCAGCACATTCATTTATTCCGGTTACGAGAACGAATTGTTGGCTGGCAAGGTGCGTTCAGATAGAGTGACTGGTGTTACGCGCGAGGGATGCAAGCGAAGAAGTATGCGATGAACCTTTCAACTGGAACAGTTTTTTCTATGACAGTTCGGCGGAAAGGTGGCGCAGCTATATGGTGCCGGATGCTTGGTTGGCTTACCCTGGGGATGGGTCAGCCTGGTCACTATTCAATTTACGATATAGAACTGTAAATACTATTCTCCCTTGGCTTGCTTCAGGGTGGAGAATTTTTTGAGGGAAGTAGTTTTGT
>JAPMLY010001723.1:15000-87066 GCA_026401115.1 Tetraselmis chui
GTAGTTCATATTTAAAATGGTGTGGCAGAGGAAGTGTCGGCGGCTTCGAATGCGAGGCGGATGTCGTCTTCGGGGGTCAGCCCCAGCAAGCCACCCACCCCGCACACCCCCGAGTCCCTCCTCCTTCACCATGTCAGTTACAACGGTGTGAATGGCGTGCTGCTGGCCACGGAAGCCCCGGGAGGTGCTCTCATCCCCACCCCACCTTGTCAGCCTCGCGAATCTTAATATATATATTTGTGTGGATTTGTAATTGAGAGACGATGGACAGAGTTGATGTGCAGCTGCAGCAGTGGTTTGGTTTGGGTTTACCGGCTGCTGCTGGTCCTCGCCTGTTGTAGGGGAGCTGGCGGCGAACCTGGCTGGTGATTTTCTGGCGACTGCTTTCCACCTGCACAACTTGTTCAATCGGCTGCGGCGGTCGATGGGGGGGCAAACGCAGCGCGGCGAGGACGACTCCCCCACCGACACGTCCCCTTTCACCCCGTTCTCCCCCTTCTCAAACTCGCCCGGCCCCCAGTGGGACCATCTCGGGACCCCCACCTCCACACTCCGGTGAGAATAGCCAACACAACTCCACCCACGCCCATCATTAAATTAGAAATAAAGGAAAACAATATTGTAGTGAATCGAAAGTAGTGAATATATATTGTAGACAATTTTTTCTAATTTTGAAATATGTAAATGAAAGAATATACGCACATATTCATGATTCAGCGAAGTAAAGAATGTAAAATTATGCCAATTGAATTTAAGTAAATGGTCGATTTGCGCGTCCAAAATATGATTATATTGTCTTAAGATAGGTTTGCAAATGATTGATAAATGCGAGGTGTAGTAGGACGTGACGTGGAAGTCTGACGGGACGGCTGCGGTGGATGCTCTATGTAGGTCGGCAAAGGAAGGAAATTTGAAATCAAAAACGAAAGAAAAACAGGGAAACACAACGATTATCGACTTTTATTAGACGTATTATTACAACTAGAGTAATTTAATGAATATTATTCCAATGGGCAATTTCGTAAATATTATGAATCAAGGAAGGAAAGAATTTCAAAGCGTGCCACTCACATTCAACTGAATGCTGTAGTGATGTGTCCAAAAACACGAATAAAGTGGCTCAACATGCGTTTGGAGATGAATAGTTTATGCGAGAAGGGTTTAGGGTTTCATACAACATTAGGGCACTCTGCTGGAACGGCTGCTTTGGATGCTCTGTGTTGGCGAAAAAAGACTAATTTAAATTAAAAAAAAAACTTAAAACGGAGAAATACAATCATAAGCGATCATTAGTAGACATTTTACCATGATTAGAAGCATTAGTGTTCTGTAACATATATGCAGATGGACAATTTAGTGAATTGTATGAGTCAAGGAAGGAACAACTTGCCACTGAAATTAAAGTAATCAATGGTGCATTACTGCGTCCAAAATATGATGAAAACGTCTTAAAAAGGGCTCCGTAGTGTTTTTTATAAATGATGCGAGGTGTAATCTGACGCGACATGGCTTTGATGGGGCGACTGTATTGATTGCTTTGTGTAGGTCGGCAAAGGATGTCCCCTTGACGCTGTCCCTCTCCAACCTGATCTCCGCAGCGGGGTCGCTGCGAGAGGGGCAGGCGCAGCGGCTGGGGAAAGCGGACCCGGCGGCCTTCACGATACACAACGAATTGGCGCCGCTGATGGGCGCCACCGAGATACGAGTGGCGCTGCGACGGAAGGACCTCGCCGGCATCCTCCCCCGAGCGATGGCGGAGGTGCAGGCGATTTGGTGGGTGACCGGGCGGGTGGACCCCAGCGGGCGCGAGCTGTTCATGTGCCACAGCGCGGAGGTGCCACTGTCGGCGGTGGATATGGCGTTTCAGATCAGCTTTGGCACCTTTTGTTAGCAGACACTTTCCCCTCGCCATCCTATTCCTCCATTCCATTTCATCGGATTCTTGATCACCCCCGCATCATTAACCGCGCCCCTTCCGTAGGACTCGACCCCTTTGCCCTTCAGTTTCACTAAATCGACCATCACACCCTGAATTGGGCTATCGCCGTTGTGGCCCGGAATTGATGACCCTCGAGCTGGCTTCTATTTCATATCGGCTGGTTACTTGTTTACGGAGGGAGGGGGGCGTGCTAGCACGAGTTTGAGCCGCGAACCAGGACTGAGCGTGAGACTACATGCGCATCAACGCATTATATTCGTCGACATCTATCATATGATCAAGTAGTCTTTTTATAGTCCCTACAACTTTCTTGCGTTGCGCGTATGAAATCGAGGGTCGCCTGTTGAATCTGCTTGCCATATTATTTAGCATGCTACTAATAATGGATTGCTCCTTTTTGCAATACATGATGCTTCTTTGTTAGTGTGACATATTTGCAGGTTGCTGTCTGTCCCCGCTCACAAACCCGGATTCCTTTGACTCATGGAACCCATATGTGTTGGACACACCAACGCCCGTCGTCGCTACTCCCTGATTCAAACGATCAGCGCGATATATATTACAAGAAAGGCAGTGAAAAACACCGAGCACAAAAGGAGCAAGGAAGAAACACACCACAAGCCGATTCATACGATCCAAATTAGCGAGTGGAAATAGTGCATTGACAATAACCTATCCCATGCTGCACAACTACTACGCGGCAAATACACCCCTTTGTCAATGACCTCCGACACCACTGGCCATGCATTGAAGTAGAAGCCCTTCCCATTGTAATGAGTCGCACGGACACCCTGCACACAACTACAAATGCCAATAATACATCGCTCACAACCCTACGCACCCCAGATAAAATGAGAATCGTGAGATCACGCCTCGAACGTCCCCGCATCCTCTCCTAGCTCCAATTACACCTTGTCCCATAGTTGCATCACCTCCTCAATTACTGACTTAAACATGCAAGACAACCGGCCAAACCCCCCACCCACACATATGCACAAAATCTTGACCGGACGCCGCTCACAAACCGCACATCGTCTCCCCGGGGGGGGGGGGGGGGGGGGGGGGGGGGGGGGGGGGGTAACACCCCAACATTTTACGGAGAGGACGGATTATGGCAATGATGGTCCAGCCCCATAGTTATAAGTTTTATAAATTGCATAGTTAGGAGGGCCCAGAGATAGCAGCCGGTACATGTTGTAAATCATCTTCGTCTGCCGTTTTAAGTAGTTATATAGATATGAAATGGAGAACCATGTCAGAATAGGACGACTCTCTAAGATGGACAAAGAGCCGCCGGAGAAAAACGTCTCTCCAAATGGCCCCCTATATTATGTCATGTCAGCTGCCGGGACAGTTCTCCGTCATGTATGGTTGTTTTCGCCACATCGTGTCTTGGTATCCGGGTGAATGGTAAGTGACGTCGTGGTTTTTGCTGAAGTGGTCATGGGACTTTATGGACCATCATGACATCACCGAATGTTGTTACATGAATCAAGATGTTGACCTATCGCGGCCGTTGCTCAGAATGTGTATTACATAAAGCATTATGGACACTAGGACACGGAGAGTAAGGGGGGGGGGACCAAGTGGGCGAAGTGACAAGAGTGCAACCGTTGCTCGGCAAATATACTCTCCCCACAGACGGGCACAGAGTCCGTTACTGACTGCCGACATCCCTTAAATAACCCGTGGCGTACCCGTACTATTGCATGGCGACAAATAAATTCATAAAGGAGATTGGCATTTTGCTTCATGAAAATGAAAATGATTTAAAGCAAGTACCGGGAAATTGGACCGGCTTCCCTCTTTCGACCATCATATGCTCTGCCATCTAGGACGCTTGGGAGTAGCGATTGGGCCGGGTATGAAAATGAAAATGCTTTACAACACCAACGCGAAAACTACTTGGAACGGCTTTTGTCGAAGGGCCTTCTTGCATAAACCATATGTGGAGATATTGCAATGCAAAATGTAGGCCGGTATCCCTATTCCTAGAAAGACACTCGTACGGACGAATTCAGTAAAACCCTTGAGGGGGGCGTAATTAACTTCCGGCTTGCCAAAAGATGGAACATGATGACGTTGAATGCACAACAACAAGGAGGCGCGCAACATCATCACAACAGTCGCTCACCCTCGCCACCCATGTTTTGTATTTAAAAACCTTCTTTGCTCAAATTTGATAATTGGAAATCTTTTCTTGCCTTTACCCTGCTGTTGTTGCTGATGCGGTTTCCCCTGCTTTTATCTAACCAAAGGCAGCGGATGGTGGCAAAATTCAGTGAAGAACAATGCCCTTTTACTGGATGGACAGGTGACTTTCCACTCCTTTCCTTGTCCACGTTTCCTGAAGTGCTTATCATGATGGAATTTCTCCTTGAATATTGTTTGACATTTATTATTTAAATCGTCACGTATGAAATAAGCTTCATATCTGCAAGACCATCCGCCAAAATGATTATTAGAAAGGCAAGTTGGATCAGGAAAGGCACACATGTGATAAAGTGCTTTTGGATTACAGGAAGAATCCAACTTTTGCCTTCACCATCAAATCCAATCTGCTGCATCTCATCCTATTTAGAGTTGTCTTTCGCTCCCGTGCTCAGAAGCATGCGAGAAAACTGGGGTGACTAAGGACTAAAAGCTGTAGTTATTTTTGTTCGGGTTGGCGACACTTCGGGCACTCCTTAATTTCAGGCACTCGTAAAATCTGTCACCCCGCTCTCATATTTTTGAGCCCCCCAGTCGTAGCGACTACGGTAGGGGCCGTTTTTTATATACTTGGGGGGGTCGTCAAGGCGGACGTGCAGCCACGGTATGCCGTTGCCTGCAGTACTCACCCACACAGGCTGGCTTGGCCTGGCTCGGAGTCGCTGGCGCAGGGCCAGACCGACTTTAGCCCAGAGTTCCTGCTGGTGATGCTTCGGAGCACCGCGCACGAAGGCTCCCAAGTGCCCGTAGAAACTCCTAGCACCGCCGCCTCCGAGTTCACAGGGGACCACAAGAGTACAGTCTCGACCAAGGCTGGGAAACGCGCACACGATTATTACTCTTCTTGGACCTGAATCCTTCGTTGCCTCTTTATGCTGCATGTGCTCCATGAACGCGGTTGGGTCACCGACCCGTGGAAGCGCATCTCCGGCGTCGACAAGGATCATCTCGAACGCCGTCACTGCCGCTTATCGAGCGCAAAGCGGAGGGGTTTCCCAATAGAACGCCATATATGGGGAGTTGCGAAGCCAATCCGAGAACACGCCTTGGAACTTGCAATCTGTCGTCCAAAGCTGCACAACTTCCAAGTAGTCGGGCGTCCTTGGAGACCGCCATTCTTTGAAGTACGTCTCGCCCAGTATACTCGCAAAATCTGTCGCCGGGCTCCTTCGCTGAGCAGTGTGTCCTCCCACGATCGCCTACTGTCTGGACAAGATGGTATCTCAGCGAGTTTCTTGTGGAAGATGGCTGGCTTGACTCTGGTCGTGCCGGTCATTGTGGCCTATTTCAAAGGGCAGACTGACGACGTCGGTGGGGGTTGAGGTTTGTATGCAGTAGTGTCACGACCTCGTACTGAAGATGAAACGCTGGTGGCTACGATTTCACTCAAGGTACGCCAAACAACACGGGTGATTGGTTGCGGGGTCTGGTTGTTTCCGTGTCCGTGGTCATGATAACTGTTGCTAATTTCTTCTGAACCTTGACCTGAAGACGGACAGCATGCAACAGTGGGTTTGGGGGCAGCTGCAGCAGCAGGTGTTGCCGGTACAACAGAGCCTTCTGCTGACGCTGCTATTTGGCGTATCAGCCGTCTGGAATCTTGCCAAACTGGAGTGGAAGGCGGTTGTAGTAGTCCGCTGCCCGCTCGTGGTGGTGGTGGAGATGGTGGTGGTGGTGATGCAGTCCTTTCAAAGTCTTGGGCAGGCTTCCCGATCGGTTGCTGGTGCGTCGATGAAGCAGCCCATGTCCGATATATGCATGTTCGCTCGACCATTCGGCGGTCAATATCGGATGTTGACGGTGTAAGTGTGTTTCTTGTCGTTGCATTCTCAAAACCCGGCTCCGCCGGCGCCGGCGTCACAGAATCGGTATTTTGAAGGAGAAAGGAACCCACTCGTTCAATTCTTGCACGCGTGGATGACGACGACGCGGGTTTAGCTACTCTCGATTTAACGACAGATAGTAGTCTGGGTAGACAGTTTGATGGCAGCGACACATCTTCCTGCCTGCTCGTCGGAGTGAGTCCTTTCCGTTTTTCCTCTTTATTGCTCGTTTCCAGCTAAAAGTATTCAAAAAAACAACTTGCCAAAGAAAGGTACCAACCGCCTTGGGCCGCAAATTAATCCATCAATTGTGCCCCCGACGAGGGACGACGAGCACTATCAATAAATGAAATAATAGCAGAGACGCAGACAATATCAGAGTGGCGTCTATCTGCTGCCGCATATAAATGGCGCGTATATCGTGCGTGTTTGCCTGCGAGCAGCTTATTCTCGGCATTTATTGTGAGTTATGATGTGGCCATCAGCTGCAGCACTGGACACCTAGAAACGCCCCAATATGGCAACTACGATGGCTGATGGTTGTTGTACGCGCGAGTGTGATAAAAACCCCTTTGCTGGAGACTGTTGTGCTGCACTGCCAAGCCACAGACTGATGAATAATGGCACTCGTCTTATTTTTGTATCACTCATGAAGTCTTACCTTATTGCATCAATGCGCGCTAGAATCGTATGCGGCGATTCGCATTCCCCACCATCTGCCAATAATGCCACATACGCGTCGCTCGCTTGATGCCTATTAGTGGGGTTGTATCTACGGTATAGTCGCAATATTTAATTAACGACTCTAACGATAAAACAAGGTAAACAACAGCTCATCGTCATTGTCAATCTCTCAACCAATAGCCCAACTCTACTCGAATTTGTCGTTTCATATGCAGGACCGGGGGCATGTGGCGAAGTACTTTTATTACGTTGGGCTCATCGAGGCAAAAGGATATGCATACTGCGAGTATGAGTGAGTTGTTGCTTATCCGGCGGCACTACTGAGAGGTGGGTTACAGCTTTTGATTTGCGAGAATGCAATTATGCATAGCTTTCAACACACTTTCATTCCTATTGCAACTCTGGAAATTGTGTTAATATTTGCTATTATAAAACCATTTCTGTGCAGAAAACTCGAGCACAACTGATGGGCTTATCATCTTTTTACTTTGATTACTGATTTGCATGCAAAGCCCACCATTGTCCAGTTTTTCCGCTGCTGTGCGCAGTTAATAGATTTCGTTATATATGCGGGCGTAGATTAATCCATATATATTGGATGCTTTGCATAAGAGTATTCAGTATAACCTATATATATTTGTTTCCATCGGATTCTTATTTATGGAAAGGAAACCTTCATCGTACGGAAATATGGCGTTACAACTTCTGCTATGATCTGAAAATTATACTCAAGTAATTTCCCAACGAAAACTGCAAAACAATTACGCAATACATACATAGCAAATAAAGTCGGCTTCTGATTTTAGTCATTTAGTGAAGCCTTTCATTATACTGACCCACCAGGTCGCCCGCGCGTGGCCGTCGTTCCTGCTGTAGTTGCATTTTGTGGACATGTTAGCGAATGTGCGCATGCTGCAGATTAGTAAGTGTCCGATTGTGGCGGTTAGCCTCTGAAAGCTAAACGCTAGCACAAATCTGTTCTAGTCTGTCTAGTTCTGTTGTTGCAAGATGGCAAAAAGATGTTGTCGAGAGGCAATGGTGAAAGATGTTTCACTGCTGTACTTAGGCAGTAGATGTTGTAAGTGAGCAAAGGAATTGTTAAAAGGTTCTGTCACCTCCCTCTACTGCACTGGGCTTAACTAGGTTTCAGCCCAGACTAGTTACGCCTGCAAGCAACGCTTACGTGTCCGGCGTTAGGGCTGTCTAACCGTCGTCATCTGCCTCGAGACGCGGCCTGCCTAGCATTGGGTTTCACGACGCGGCTCCTTCTGCATCGAAGAGCTCGTTCTGGCGCGTCATCTGGCTTGTTAGATTAATTATGCATATCTGTACGTACCGGGAGGTACTGGTCGTACTGTAGCATCAGCACCATTACAATATTGCAGTAGCGACGTACCCACGAGTATACGTCCGTCCTGTGGAAAAGCACGAATTGGAATCCGTAACGAGTACTTGTACAATGTCCTGCAATGTACTGTTGCAGGACTGTACTCGTCACACTCGTACCCTCCCCCTCTTGACAGATCAATGAGGTCGCCGCGGGGCAGACCTCCGTGGTTCTTGGCTTCTTTACTGAAGCAGTTACTGGGACTCAGGAATGCGCGCTGGGTGAGCGTGCATAAAGTCAGTGTACGCCTGAGTCTTGGCAAATTTGTGCCATAGGGGCGTCTCCAAGAAATCTTGTAACGCGATTGTTCGATGCACCTCGTTCAACCGGTGCCAGACAGGTGGAATGTCGTCATCACTGAAGTGCGTCATGAAGAGCAAATATTTGCCTCGTCGTCCAGGTAGCGACTTGATGCACACAGAAGAGATGTGCGAGACGTCAGACTCTTCGTCGTCTCCTTCAGGCACTGTCACCGGGACAGCTGGTCGTAGCGGAGCGGTAGAGCAGGGTCGTAAGTTGTTAACATGGAACACAGGATGTAAGCGTACTGTCGCTGGTAGTTTCAATCTGTAACTGTGTTTCCCAATCTGCTCCTCCACTGAAAAAGGGCCGAGCTGTTTGTCTCTGAGTTTGCGGTTCGGTTGTCCTCGCAGAAAAAGGTTTGCTGTGACGACTGACACCTTGTCTCCCTTAGCGAAATGTGGCGCTGTAGACGGTTCTGTGCGCGCTTGCATCTCGTCCTTGTGTAGCTGTAACACTGAGCGTACCAGGGTGTGTACCTCCTGTAATAATCTCAACCGTTCTGTTGCGTCTTGCGAAATTGGAATCGACGGTCGCATGCTGAAGAGCAGGTCAGGAGGCTCCTCAATAGAAAAACCAAAGTTAGCCTCGAACGGTGTGTGCTCAATTCCGAGTGCACGCGAAGCGTTGTACGCAAACTCCACTTGTGGTAGAAGTGTCGACCAATCAGAGCCATCATAGCAACAGAAGCAACGAAGAAGCTGCTGAAACGTGCTGTTCACGCGCTCCGTCAACCCGTCTGTTTCTGGGTGTCGGCTGGAAGACATGTTCAGACGCGTTCCAAGGCGTCTCCAAAGTGTCTGCCAGAAGGCGCTGACAAGTTTCGGGTCGCGGTCGCTAATCAGCACACGGGGAAGTCCATGTAAGCGGTAGACTCACTGTAAAAAACAAAGTTGCAGTTTCTTCGGCAGCATTCGACTCTGTACATGGCAGAAAATGGGCCATTCGTGTTAGATGGTCTACTACAATCAGGACACTGTTAAAGCCATTGCTCTCATGCAAGTGTGTCAGGTAGTCAAGACCAACTGTGTGCCACGGTCTGGGTGGAACAGGTAATGGGTAAAGAGTCGCAGCCATCTGCGGTCGAATCTTCGCTCGTCGACACACGACGCAGCGTTCACAGAAATCTTTCACGTCTTGGCGGATTCGTTTCCACCAGAATCTGTCGAGTGCCTTAGCAAGAGTGCTAGCAACTCCTCTGTGACAAGCTGACGAACTCTCGTGCAGCTCTGTGATCAATCTCAGTCGGAGCTCAGAGTTCTGTGGTATACAGAGGCGATTGAGGCGCCAAAAGTATCCGTCTCTGGCTTCAATCCGGCTGTCTCTTGTCCACTCACCATCGTCCCCATAAAACGAATCTTGTGAGAACCCCTCGCGAATGAGATCAGCGAACTCAGGGCTCAGCTGCAGCGCGTCAACAGTAAGCGAATTTAACTGTGCGTCTTTAAACAGCAGCAGGGACTTCCGTCGTAATTCTCGATCTTACGGAACCTCGCCATCCCAAAATAAGGGTACTGTGGCCTGAGGTACGAAGTCTGGACGCCGGCTTAACGGGTCAGCTTCGTTCAGAGCTCCTTTGCGATATGCAAGTGTCATCGAGCCCACAAACGGTTGCAAATCCCGCAGGTATCTTGCTTGCCGCTTGTTCAGCCTGTTGTTCGGTTGCCTGAGCAGATGTCGCAGTGTGCCGTGGTCTGTTACGACAAGGAACTTAGAACAACCTTCAAGATAACACCTCCAATGTTTGACAGCTTCGCATACGGCCAAAGCTTCTAAGTCGTACGCAGAGTAAGTGTTACCACGCTCAGCTGGATTCAGCTTACGCGCCCAGTAAGAGAATGGTTGAAGACCGCCTCCTTGGTCTTGCAACATGACTGCTGCAATTCCCACGGTTGAAGCATCTGTAGCCACGGTGAACGTCGCGTCCGAGCCGACCTCCGGAAGGATCAGGCATGGCGCGGAAATGAGCCGTAACTTGAGAGTCTCGAAGGCTTCCAAACAGGCAGGCGTCAGCGTAACCTTCTGTGGCTGGGACTTCCGCAGTAAGTCCGTCAATGGAGCCGTAAGGTCGCTAAAATGGTGTATAAATCTCGCGTAGAAGTTGCAGAAATGTACGAAACTGCGAACCTCCTTCTGCGTCTTGGGCACTGGCCAGTCTGCAACGGCCTCGACTTTCTTTGTGGAAACCGAAATTTTACCGGCTGACACAGTGTAGCCCAGGTACTCCATTTGTTGTAGTCTAAAGAAGCATTTCTTAAGGCGTAATTTTAGCCCTTCCTCCTTGAACCTTTGCATCACTAGACGTAG
Source organism: Tetraselmis chui (assembly GCA_026401115.1). NCBI lineage: Eukaryota > Viridiplantae > Chlorophyta > Chlorodendrophyceae > Chlorodendrales > Chlorodendraceae > Tetraselmis > Tetraselmis chui. The sequence continues at coordinate 25,652 of JAPMLY010001723.1, forward strand.
GTGCTCCATGTGCTCTTCCTGTGTTCGACTGAAAATACAGACGTCATCCAGGTAGACTGTCACGAACTTATGTAAATAGTCGCGAAGAATGTCGTTCATCATCCTCTGAAATGTACATGGTGCGTTGCACAGTCCAAACGGCATGGCGACCCATTCCATTAAGCCATCAGGGGTCTGAAAAGCCGTCTTGTGAACGTCCTGGTCACGCACTCGAACTTGCTAGAATCCCGAAGCGAGGTCGAGGTGTGTGTAAAAATTCGCGTCCTTAAGTTCGTCCTGAGTATCATCCACACGCGGTAGCGGGTAAGCATCTTTACGCGTAACCTCGTTAAGGCCACGGTAGTCAATGCACCGACGTAGCGAGCCATCAGCTTTCCGCACAAAAAGAATTGGCGAGCCGAACTCACTGTAGCTGGGACGGACCAGACCAGCTTCCACTGCGTCTTTGAGCTGTCGATTAAGCTCAGCGCGCTCTGCGGGTGACAATCTGTTCAGACGTTGACGTCGCATTGGGCCAGTTGTTTCAATGGGATGATCCCACTGTCGGCTTACATGTGGAGAGTCGACAGGTTGCAGTAACTCCGGGAAGTCATCGAAGAGTAACGACCGGAAGTTGTCACGTTGCTCTGCAGTTAGCTCCTCTCCAGTGTGAAAGTCTGTCGGTTGTTTAGCGGCTGACGTGAGTTCAATGACGTAAAAATCAGCGTGACGTCCCCTGTTGCGGCGCGTCTTGCGCATAAGCTTCTGAACTTCGTAGACGACAGGAGTAGACACTCAGGGCGTCGTTCCTCGAGGGTAGTCTCCACAGCTGTGCCGTCCATTAGTGTAAAAATTCTGGTTGTACCAAACTGTAAAGAGGCCTGTTCGTCATCAAGCCATGGTAAACCCTGGATTAAATCAGCTGTGCGTAAATCACGTAAGACGTAAAAAGTCCGGTGAAATTCATGTCGAGCCAGCACAAAAGTGACGTCACAGACTGTTGAAGAAGTCACTCGTTGTCCATTGGCGAGTCGAACTGGAGTCTTACTTGCAGACTTCCGAGTCTGTAAAGCAAAGCGTCGTACAAAGTCCTCTGACACAAAATCAAGCGTCGCAGCGCAGTCCACTAATCCAGAAATTTGGTGTCCGCCATCAGGAGTTTTCACAGTCAGCTCAGTTCGAATTAACGGGCGAGCTTCTGTGAGGTCAGTCAGTAGAGCTGTAGCTGGCGAAGAAAATTGTCGCAGCGTAGCGATGGAAGGAGCCGCGTTGTCTGTTGGTACAGGTACCGAGTTGGGTTGATCAGGTGCTGTAGATTCTGGTGAGTCGTTAAACGCACAATCTGCGTCGACTAACCATAGCTGTACATGCCAAGGGGCTGGAGCAACCATCTCATGTTGCGCTGGGTTCTCCTGTGACTGACGAGTAAAAAGTTGTGTTCTCGCTGGGAATTCTTGGTAGAGTTTCCAGTGATTAGTCACTTGAGTAAATTTCGCCCACTTCGGTAGTACAAATACAGCCATCGTAGATGTCGGAGATGTTCGACGACAATCCTCAAAATGCTGCGCAATTTGCTCAGCTAACTCCCAGGGTGGGTTGATGAACACCCGTTCTCCTGACAAATCTCTGTCTAGAATCGAGTCACTCGGCGAACAGTGAGGCAAGTCACTGTGCGGGTTAAGACCTTCATCATCAGCACATCCCTCCAATGTGAAGTTGAATCGTGCATGCAGAGGGTCAAAGACTGAGTCAACCAGTTTCCAATCATCTGAACGTCTGGTTACAGTTTTACGACTCTGTCTCTGCTTAGTCTGACGACGACGACCTGCTACTTGCGTTACAGGTGTCGCAACTGTAGTCGATGGAGATGCCGAAGGTGTTTCGACGACCTCTGTCGCTAAGAGTGTCTCAGAATGAACAGTAGATGTAGCCGGCTGCTCCAGTTCATTTGTAGAACAGCCTTGCCACCTTTATTACGTTTCCAGACGTTAGAGGCTTCCTCGAGAGGGTCATCAAAGTTGCGCTTGCGTGAAGGTTGGGCAGATGGTCCAGCAGCAGACCTCGCATTGCTGAGTTCCGGCGAGTCTGTCACGACGTCATTCAAAAAGTTTTGCAGCTCCACCAGCGTAGTCTGGTATCCCTTCTGAGCTCGGTGTGACTTAGCCAGATTCTTGAGCGAAGTGTTCGCTAGGCCATTAATGAAGCGTACACACTGTACATCAGCTGTCAGATGTTGACGAGACCGACGTAAGTAGTCGTTGTACTGCTTAGTGAAGACCGCGTAACTCATCGTGCTGCTCTGCGTAAAGCTTAGCAAAGCGTTAATTGCGTCGTCCTTGATGTTCGGAAGAAACATTGACTTGCGTAACTCCGTAACAAGCTCGTCGTACGTAGATGGAATTGGGGGCTGATTTTTCCGGTTCGATCACCACCCACCCAGGTGTCCAAAAAACTGTGAAGTAACCCAGAACACTGCGTCGTACGAGTCAGCCGTAATCCCAAGCATAACAAAACGCTGAGGCTGTGCTTCGAGCCAATCCTCCAGTACATGGGGTACTTGACCAGTCTGATACGGTGAAGTAATTGCACCCTTACGCTGAGTCTCCGTGAGGGTCACAGATAGTCCAGCCAAATTGTGGGTAGGCATCGGCATTCCCACTCGTAAATCCGTAGGTCCTTCACCAGTCAATCGATTAATGTGTCCACGAATCAGCAGCCAGACGGAACCAGAGTCGACCGTTGTAAACCGGCAGTACATATGGAAATTGAAATTGAAATTGAAATTGTTCACAACATGTGCCGGCAAACTGGACCGACTGCTGTCTCTCGGGCCACTCTACTTCGCCATACATGACTTATTAGCAAGTTGGGCCCGGGTCTCTTCGACCAGGTACACCTATCGACACACCTAGCTTCACTGTGTGTCGACGTTCCTCGGGAGTTAAAAACTGTAAGCAACCGCAGTAATTGCCACAGTCCCCCCGCCTAAGCAGTAACAGCGTAATAATTTTGTAATCAAGAAAATCAGATCTAAAAATAAATCCACTTGTCGAGAAATGTAAAACTAAACTGCTGCTCGACCTTCACGATGCTCGGCCCGCTCCCACCGAACCGGGGTGCCGACCGGCCGAGGCCGGTCGGCGTTCGGGAGGGACGACGGGCCAGCCTAAGCTAGCTCCCGCGTGACTTCGGTCTTGCCGAAGATTGGAGGGGAAAGGCTGGCAAAAAACCCCTCCTCGCGCGGTCGCTCGTCGATCCCGCCGCCCCATCCCGTAAGCCCCGCCAAGGTCGCCGCCGCATCCACCGACGCGACGGTCCTCCTTGTCGAGGTCCCCCGTCACCTCTAGGGCAGGTGGGGGGGACCGAGACACATAGACATAGACAAAATGGGCGCTCCTGCCTCCGCACCTGAATTTTCCCCGCTCATTTCCCGGTTTTTTTCTCTGTCTGGTACCCGGGTACCTGTCAGGTAGTCCGGCCTGCGTCCGTACCCTCCCCCCCTCAAATGCGCGTCCACCTAGCAGACTTTGTTGAAACAGGGGCCTCCGCGCTTACCCGTGCCCCCCCGCAAGGGTCTCGTCTATCCGGTAGTGGGTATCGAGGAGGGGGGGGGGGGGGGGGGGTCAGGTCGCCGTAGCCGGATCCGTCGGGCCGCGGGTGCACGGAAATTAGTCAAAACCCTCCGTGCCGGGTTTTCCGGCGGCGCCGACCCGGAGGGTCGTCGTCGCCAGATCTTGTCGCTCCGTCCTTCGCGACATGCCTCCTTGCCGCCCAAGCCTACTCCTCCCCCCTCGGGAGATGTATCCTGTCGGCGTGGCGGCTCGCTAGTGAGCGCCCTACCCTGGTGCTGCTCCCCAACTAGCTCGACGCCGGGTACGGACATTATTTTAATTTTCCAAAAAAGCCCTCCGTACAGGGCTTTCCGGCGGCGGCTGATCCAGAGGATCTCCGCCGCCTCACATAGCCGCTCCTCCGCCTGCGACCGGCCACCGGCCTGTTCCAGGTCTTGCTTCCCCCCCTGAGAAGTGTCGACCGGCACATGGCTGGTCGGCGGCTAGCGAGCGCCCTTTCCTGGCGCTACTTCCCGGCTGGCCTCCAACAGCTCCAACACCCACCCCCCACCGCAGATCCGGCCGTACCCTCCTCGCAATCAAACGCTCCTGAAGTACAGGTCCCACCCCCTCGAGGTAGGACTGTCCTTAGTAGTATCTGTACGCGAAAAAACATATCGGACGGGCCGAGCGGGAGATCTTGGTGCCGGTATTGCACAGAAATTATTTTTTCAAAAGCCCTATGTACATGGCTTTCCCGACAGCTGCTGATCCCGCGGATCGAGCTGTCGGCCCTCTTAGCCCCCTACCGTGCCAGGCCTGGCACGGCTTCGGGGTTTCCAGCGCCCACCACGGGGAGGTGAGGGGATGCCGACGGGCCTGCGAGCGCACCCCCCTCCGGGGCTGCCGCCGCTGCGCCGCCGGCGGGCGCCAGTACATATGGAACTGTTTCGGGATAGACGCGTCATCAAACATCACTGGAACGTGTTGACGTATCGCACGGAAAAAGAGTTCCCATTGAGTCACGTAACCAAAGTGAAGTAACTCACTCTTGTGCTTCTCAACACGAAGTAATCCCTTCTGTGCGGGCGTAAGTGTCAGACCGTCGATGTTGATGGTATCCGGGACGACGTAAGTGCCATCCGGATTAATTGTCGACTGTGCTAAAACAGCCTGCTCGACCTGAGCAGGTGTGCGTAAGTTGTTCGTAGCAAACATGACAGGAATGGAAGCCGAGTACACGTAGACAAGCTGTCGTCCTTGAGGTAGCGCAACAACAACATGTTCACCACTCAACAGCGTCAAATCATCCGGTGTCAAAATAAGACCGGTCTCCTCGTGTAACTCGCGAATAGCAGCGTCAACATGCTCTTCGTTAGGTAAGACAGAGCCAGCAGGGAACCAAGTTTTACCAGAACGAGGCTCACGCTGAAACACCAACTTCAAGTCCGACGATTTAGTTCCTCCAACATGAATTACTAACACCACGTAATGTCCAGCTCCTAGAGAAGCCATCTCAACTCAATCAAGCAACGTCGAGCGAATCAACGAGCAACGAAAGCGTGCGTCGACCAAAGAGCTCCGAAACCAGTGTGGCGGTTAGCCTCTGAAAGCTAAACGCTAGCACAAATCTGTTCTAGTCTGTCTAGTTCTGTTGTTGCAAGATGGCAAAAAGATGTTGTCGAGAGGCAATGGTGAAAGATGTTTCACTGCTGTTCTTAGGCAGTAGATGTTGTAAGTGAACAAAGGAATTGTTAAAAGGTTCTGTCACCTCCCTCTACTGCACTGGGCTTAAATAGGTTTCAGCCCAGACTAGTTACGCCTGCAAGCAACGCTTACGTGTCCGGCGTTAGGGCTGTCTAACCGTCGTCATCTGCCTCGAGACGCGGCCTGCCTAGCATTGGGTTTCACGACGCGGCTCCTTCCGCATCGACGAGCTCGTTCTGGCGCGTCATCTGGCTGGTTAGATTAATTATGCATATCTGTACGTACCGGGAGGTACTGATCGTACTGTAGCATCAGCACCATTACAATATTGCAGTAGCGACGTACCCACGAGTATACGTCCGTCCTGTGGAAAAGCACGAATTGGAATCCGTAACGAGTACCTGTACAATGTCTTGCAATGTACTGTTGCAGGACTGTACTCGTCACACGATCATGGCCGTCATTTCCTGCTGGATCACGCCAATGCGCACCCTGTTGTCGGGAATTACGCCTCGCATGGTAAGTGACTAGCGATGGAGGTGTGATATACGCAGTGTCTACGCAATCAGGAAACGGCGGACACCAAGAAATGCCGCAGCGCGCGGCACTTCGGGCCGGGGTCGACAAGATTATTTTCGTGGGCAGCCCAGGATTAATATATATGAAATGCCGGTCCTAAAAGGCAGCTGTGCAAGGGAATTATGGCAAGCGAGACAAAATAGATGTTGATATATATAGGTCAGACAGTCATCGCGCGTGCTTAACGTTTTTGGCAAGTTCGGATTGTCGCAGAAGGTGCTATACGGATATCGATCCTTGCGCGTCACTCTGCGTATATACCATGAAATAAGATGCTCGGTGGTGCTTAATACTCGCCAAGATAAATTTCAGGTTCAACGACGACTACTGCGATGGTTCTACGCTATCCCCCTCTCGCATTGATAAATGTCTACCATTCCATGAACTTGTGCATCATCATGCATGCGTACTGGATTGTTTGGATCAACAGAGGGACTCAGGTGCTTGATCTTCCGAACACCAACGCTGAATCGTCGCAACATGTCTTCAGAATATATTGAATCAGTTGTTTCAAAATCGTTTGTTATATCAAGGTCATCGTTCAATATCAAGGTCACCGCGCTCTTCTCGCCCAAAAAGATGTGAGTTTTTGTTTTTTGACGTACAATGGACCAGTATATAGCGATAGAATATAAAATGTACCGTTGACCAGCAGATATTATCGAAGAGCAATATTTTGTCCGTAATATATCATACCGGTAATGCGCATATTTTTTACGTAATGATGACAACGTATTTATTGCTTACGTGTACAGCACGATTTCATCACGATACCTTCATCCATTATTGTACGAGAGTACTCATAATATTGATCATCGCTAGCGATGATTAAACGTACCGCAAGATATCGCGTAATGTATTGAAATATTGCGATATTATCATTTTGTCGTTACTGTATCGCATGTACATTACGTATAGTACTTTATAAGACAAAAGTTCAAACGTACCATGTAGAACATATCAGTAGTTATGGACATTCATTATTACAGTCGCTAAAGTTTGGTCAACTAATGACCTCGTCCGATGATTACAGTATACATTCTGTTTCATATTACTGACTGCAAGCTTCCCTCGTCGACGATTTTGCTGCTACATATGATCATGTCAGAAGTGTGTTATGAGTGATACGCGAATAGGCAAATGCTTGAAAGTCATCATGCTCCCTCGTCGACCCCATACTGACTTTATTCTCTCGCGCGCGCAACTAGATAAAATCGATGAAACCAGCAGTGGCAATAAGTCGCGCATAATCACACCTCATTACCTAGGTCGCGTGTTATCCGTCGCCCAAACCTAAGGTAGGTCGGCGTCCACTATCTAGATTGTTGATTGCTTCGAACTTGGTAACACGCCATCCATTCTGTGGAAGGTGAGGGTACATCTCGGGCCGTGACACGCCTACATACAATGATCGGACTCACCGGGTATCGAGCCCGCGACCTTCTGCGTATTAGGCGTGCGCTTTACCGGCTCACCTAAAACGCATAGTTGACATATGTGGCCACATACCACATATGTATCGAACTACGACAATTCTGACTAGCCCACGCATCTGCTGGCGGTCGTATATTAAATAACCGTGCACCAATAAAGGCATCCGGTTTTAGTTCCGAGCCAAGTAAGTGCTAAGCCGTTCATCCTTCAATCCACAATAATAGTTTCGCATCATATTATATTCCTTCGTGCATCGTCACGCGGTGCTGCAGACCGTAAACAAAATAGGATTGGTGCCTCCGTAAAAAGTATATCGTGATAGCTGCTGATGTATGTACACCTTTATATGTATATTTGCACGTATTGTTTCTTTTTTACTTTTATAGCGGGGTCTACATCGATCTAATATCTTGCCCGCAGTCTAATGCGGCCGATGTCACGCGTATGATAATCATATGTTTTCAAACCGGCTCTTGCTGACTTGCTATCCACGCCACATCGAGTACACTCATCGTTCTCTGGAAACAGAGCCATCAGAGCTGGTGGAACTAATTTTTACAAGAAAGGCAATGAAAAACGCCAAGCAAAAAGGAACCCAAGCTCAATGACATGATGGCTTTTTTTTCCGTACTTCTTTCTACGGGGTATACATGTACTTAATATCGCTCAATACAGATATCAATGGGGAAGATTGGATTCAAGGAAATCTATGCGGGAGCCGCAGAGAGCTTTGATAGTAGCCGCCCTCTGATTCGCCTCTCATGCGCGTCAGTCAATTATCACGAGGATGGAAATTTTGTTGGCATGATAATCTACAGCCACCGCGGTGATTACTCTTGGGTTAACGAGGTTGGCGTGAAAAAGGGGGGTCGCAGCCGTGGATTTTATGTTCTTATCGAAGATACCGATAAAATGCTCAGTGACTGCCAACGCTCGGAATTCTACTTCGCGTCGAGCTCTCACCACAGCTACCTCCACAAGCGGATGTTTGCCAAGCTGCCGTTAGCCGAGACTTGTTGCGGTGGTTTCGGAATACGTGGCAGAAAGATCACTTACAACAGCGGGCTGAACTCGGCGGGTGGACACAGTCATGGCCTCTCATGGGAATCTGACGGCTCAAGGGACATGTCCGCCTGCGAGAAGTTGATTGTGAAGCACCTTGTGGCCGTGTGGATGAAGTGCAGTGCTGAGGAAACCGGCTTCACCATTTCTATTCCGGACGACATGCATCGCGCTCTCCTAATAATGTTATGTCCCGAGTACTGACAACCCGCAGGCGTGACATTTGACAATGTCACGTACGTATGAAAGTGAGCAATACGTCGTATGTAAATGGTTACGCCGAAGATGGTCTCAGTTTCATGTGAAGGGTCGATCGGTGCCGAAATCAGTCGAGTCGACTTCGCCTTAAATTGAGAATATCAGAATATAACGTGGCTACATTTCGGTCCGTTGCCTCGAAAAACGTCACTCCATTCCGGAATCAAGAGGTGTCCGTCCATTAGTCAAGGGACACCTCGATTGGCGGTCGCCTCGATTGCCAATGTAACTGGGTATAACTTGTATCATACGTAGCTCGTAATAGGGTACTTTAGAGCTGTGCCATCACATTGGTGATAGATTCTTAGCGTGCATACTAGTTAGTGCGCTGGCAGTGTTTCTTAAAGGCAGCTAGTCAAGTTACAGACAGAGAATATAAAGAGTTTAAGTATTTTTGGTTACAAGAAAAACTAGATGAGCACGGACAAGGAAAGTGAGAGGGGGAAATAATCGGGCAAGAGTGACAAGAGGATCACGAAATCCAAAGCACGGCAAAGGAAAGCACTACATTGTGCACAAACCTAGCAGATGAACCTAAGGAAACTCCTAGGCCACGCCGATAATGCAACGCGTGTAGGCGACAAGCGGCGCCTCACGCGCCGCTCGAGGAAGCACGGGGACGCTTGCGGCCCATGGCGCGGGTGAAGAGCGCCGTGGCAAGAGAAGGCATCCCGGCCGAGGAAGAACCGGCCTCCACGCCGTCCGCAGCGGCGGACAAACCGCGCAAGACGTTGTCCGCGTGAGCAACATGGACGGCGAGAGAGACCTTTCGATGCCAGGAGGCCAACAACTTGCCCACATGCATCCCTTTAAATGCGGCTGCCTGCTTGGCTAGCTCCGTCAAGAAAGCCGTGGCGTGGCCGCCGAGAGTACCAAATTCCGTGACAACAAAGGGAATGAAACGGATGTCGGGCCGACTCCTCACCCCTTCGGAGTACTTCTCGAATTTGGTCTTCTCAGCACGGCGGAGAGCGACTTCGGGTGACGGGGGGCTAGAAACGACGAACAAACCGGAAACCACGGCATCAAGGGCAAGTTTTGAGCCTCGGATGCCGTGATAGTGCAATACACCCACATCCGCGGGGAGACCGTCGTTGCCGTTGGGGAGTTGAACTAACATCGTGGGATCTGTGAGAACCTCGACGCCAACCCCGAGGGCGCCACGAACCTCGGAGATAATTTCCGCAAGGGCCGTCACTAACCAAGAGTGAGCGGTGTGGACCGAAGCATCTCCGCCGCATCGAGCCAAATGGTCCGCGAAAGCAGTGGCCCACGCATCGTCCGACATGTCTACACCCGCCGACGAGAACGCACCCCGCATAGCTTGAACCGAGAGATGGCGAGAAGCACAAGCAGTGGGGGAGCGTAGAGTAGAGAGGATGCGGGATGAGGGTAGGCCGAAGATGCGACAGACCGCGACGCGGAAAACTGCGTCGTATCTGAACTGCGTCCCAACACCCTCAACCCACCTCTGATCCGCCCGTATCCCCCTCTCCATAACACAATCTTGAGAGTACATGCCCCACCCCCCCCCCAAATGGGACGGTATCTTAGTAGTATATGGACTTGAAAAACATATCGGACGGGCCGCGCGGGAGATGTAGGCGCCGGGAACGTACATAAAGTTTATTTTTTCAAATAGCCCTTTGTACATGGCCTTTCCCGATAGCTACGGACGCGCGGATCGTAATGTCGGCCCTCTTGCCCCCCTACCGTGCCAAGCCTGGCACGGTTATGGGGTTTCCAACGCTCACCACGGGGAGGTGAGGGGATGCCGACGGACTTGCGAGCGCACCCCCCTCCGGAGCCGCCGCCGCTGCGCCGCCGGCGGGCGCCTTGTGTGCTATTGGTTTTCTTGCCACGCGCCCTGAAATACAAACAAATGAGCACGGGCTAGGGACCTAATGGGCTTGAGGGGCGGTTGACTTGTAGTGTAAGCACTCTAGCGCCCGGAATGCTGGCCTTAAAAGCTTGCGCATCGCCGGGCCGGAAAAATGATGGCGGGGAGCTTTCAAAGCACCCTAGCATGCTAGTACCCTTTTCTTTGGCCTACGGCAAATGGCACGGCACCACGCCATCATGGGGCATGAAATGGGGAACGACGCGAATAGAAGAAATATCGAGCTCTGATTGTTGAACGTATAGGCGAAGCGAGTGTGCGGGTAACACTTGTCGAGGGGTCGCTAGCCCCGTGCGAATGTGGCAAATTTTAAACCGTGAAAACTTTAGTTGGCTATACGAGGGCCCGGATGACGTTGGACGGCGGATCTGACACGAAAGCGGCCGGTAGGCGTAAATTGAGTTGAAAGCTATAAGTAATTGGGAGAAAGACTTCCTTTTGCAACTTAGCTTGCTTCAATGAGACACAGTACGGCAACGTACGGGGGTTTTAAGCCTCCCAAGTTGTGGTTTTCCGGCCCCAATCGTACCCACGTAAAGCAATTAAACAACACATGCCATGACACCCACGTAGTGCTCCCATTCTTGCGGACGATATGTTGGGATCATTAAAACCGCATGTCGTATCGCCGATTTCAGGAGCATTAACCAGCCATAATGTGGAAAATCCAAATTCCGGGGCGCCCGAATCAGGGTTTGCAAAAAATCGGGGTTGGGCCGCAAACCCTAATACGCCAGATAGTAGCCGGGACGGGCCCCATTTGTGTCCCGCTTCCCCCTTTACTTCATCACCGTCAACACAATTTTCTGTCCGCGTTTTCAAAGAGCTAAAGTACAGTTAGACCCTGGAAACCCGCCCTGCGCGAAAAGCCCTATTTCACTTGCAACACGGACTTTATTATGGGAGGAGTGTATTCCTTCTCGGGTGCTTATGGGGGATGCGCGTCGGGAGTTCATACAACGTCTCTCTGTGGTTCTTCATCGTACCATTTAGTTCCTTTTTTCTCTCTCCGCCGCCACCGCATGCGCATGTGCGGCTGAGCTTGGGTCGGGAGCCCGCGAGCTCGGAACTTGGTAGCGGTGAGCGCGACGCCTGCCCGCCTATTCGTGTTTGCTTTTGTCTCGGCGCTCTCCTACGCTGTGGCATCGCGCGGTACCTATACATAAAGTTCTCCTTTTTATCGTCCGCGGTCACTCGCCGTCGGCGGCTCCGGTGCGTTTTATTTGTACCATCGCCAGCGTGACCCTCCCGGGATCTTTTATTCGTCGCTCGACCCGTGACCGGGTACAACTACCCGTACCGCCCCTATTATCGGCATCCTCGAGACCCTTGGCCGCTACCGGTACCGCTACAACTTTCGCCCACGCGCGGTCATCCCCTTCAGCAAGGCTCAAGGCATCGGCACGCGTCATCGCTATCACTGTACGGGTACTACAACTTCAGTACTGCTCTAAGTTCATTCTAATCGCTACCCGTACTCGGAGCCCGCTATTCGCAAGGTCATCCTTTATCGCTTGGCGCCCCGCTACGATACGGCGTTGTACGACGGAGTTGCCTTCCGACTCTTGCGGTGGTTGGTACACGGGTACCAAATAGCTTTCTTTGCTCTTTTCTTGAGCATCTCCATCGCGGGCTCCAAGGCTCCCCACTACAAGCAACGCGAGGTTAGAGGCGCGACGGACCGGCATCGAGGAGCCCACCACGTCGGCGGCGGATCTTCCCTCCAAGGCACGCCACAGCGCCACCTCGGGCGACTTCCGGTATAGTCCAAGCCACATACCCCCCCCCCCCCCCCCCCCTTCTTCGACCCTGCGTGTTCTACTTATATTAGGACGCGACACACGTGCCACCCCGGATGTCCGCCGCGGCGACCCGGCCGGGACATAGTCATGGGCGTCCTCCACCGCCACCTCTAGGCCGGTCGCCCGGCGGCGGGGCAAGGTCGTGCCCTATGGCCCCCGCTCCGGGTGACCTTCCGACATCATCACCTACTAACGCTCAAGCGCCTTCGCATGCCTTACGACCTGGACATACACCGTCTCGTTTTTTACCCCCCGCTCCTTTGAGGTGCGTTAGTTGCTCAGCGTCGTTCCCGACCCTTCAAGCGCTATGCGCCCATCTAAACTCCCCCGCGACAACGTGCACTTTTGCGCCCGACAATTGCCCAGTTGTGGATGCCGATCGCCACCTTCTCGCGCCGTGCACTTTTTGCGGACGATACTTTCGGAGCGGTGGCCTTAGTAGACACCTACATTCCTGCTCTCACCGCAATACTACGCCATCCCAACAGCCGGCATACGGTGCTTCGCTCCCGCGTGGTCGGCCGTCCCCGCCGCATCCCCAGTCCTTGCCCCCCGCCGTCCAATGGTGCCTTGATCATGGGGCCACTGGCGGGGAGAACTCTAAAGCATTCTTCGAGTCCTACCTCCTTTCTTTCCGATCTAATACGTCCTCGAACGGCGTCCCCCCTTCGGTGGTACGCCTCGTCAAGCCGGTCTTCGAGGAGCTTGTCGGTTGCGTTTTGTCTTTCCGCGGTAGGGCCACCCAAGGGGCTTCCGCGGAAGCGGCTTGGGCGGCGTTGCTTTTATTCCCGCGCTTAGTTTTGCGCCCCATGGCTGATTTCAATTCTGCGGGGCATCTGCCCCCTGACCCGGTCGCCGATTACCGTGACAACCGCTTAGCCCATTGGGCGTCAGGAGATCTTGATACATTGTTTTCCGCCGCTCGCGCCCACGCATCCCTTACCAATGGGCGGGCACCGCCACCTACCTCACTTTCGAGGGCCGGTACCGACCCCATCTCCCCTTCGCAACCCTTTCATAACGGCGTCTCGGCCAAGGTCGCCAACCGGGCGGCTAGTCTAGCCGCGGTTGGGGAGTACCGCCGTGCTATGGAGGCCCTAAGCTCCAACCCCGTTGCAAGTGGTCGCGGGGTGCACGAGGAATTATCACGGTTGCACCCACAAGACGATGACGACCTCGCGGACGTGTTGCCGGATCCCTTCTCCCTCCCTCGTATCAAACTACGCGCTTCGGAAGTCGATATTATGGATGTCGTTGCTAGATGCCCTCGAAAATCTAGTCCTCACGTCGACGGTTGGAGGTTTGAAACTCTTCGCGCGTTGGGTTCCCCTTGCACTCTCACCGGTTTAGCCGAAGCCATCGTGAACGCAGAGGTTCCACCCGGCGTTGCTTCATTCCTTGCCTCTGCCACACTTATCCCGCTAGACAAGCTCGATCCCGAACAACGACGCGCACAAGAGCAAGAACTTCGCGACCAAAAGGGGACGTTGCGCCCGATTGGAATTGGCTCCGCTTTAGTTCGTTTCGCGAATCGCGCGCTTCTCGCCGTAATTGGTGACGAAGTGTCTCAATGGTTGGCTGCTCGGCACCAATTTGGCGTCGGCGTTCGCAGCGGGGTTGAGATCGTACATTTCATGGTTCGAGCCGCGCTTGACGCTTCACCGGACTGGGCGGACATGCAAGGCGACGCATCCAACGCGTTCAACGAGGTCCTGCGGCGTCCCTTGTTTGAGGAGTTGTCAGCAAATCCCGCGCTTCGACCGTTGCTCCGCGTCGCTACTATGTTGTATGGCCGTCCATCTACCTTGTACGTTTACGACTCATCAAATGCCCACGGCCCGGCCATGCGCATTCCGAGTACCCGTGGAGTCCATCAAGGTTGCGTCCTCGGGGCCATGTTCTTCGCAATTGTTGCCTCCAGGGTATACAAGCAATTGGCTGCGATTGCCCCGAACGAATCCGTTGTCTGCAGTTATTCTGACGATGTTCACTTCTTGGGACCCCCTCCGTCTCTCGTGGCTATTAGCGACGCTATGCCGGAGGCGTATGCTAGCGTTGGCCTCACCGTAACCATCCGCAAAAACTGCTTGTATTCCCCTTTGGGTGTCGGTGATGCTTTCGATAACTTACCCGACGGCCACATCATGCGGGGAGTAAATGTCTCCACGGAAGGGACGAAAGTATTGGGGGGGCCAATGGGTACATCCGATTTTGCTCGAGACGTGTTCGAAACGGCCTTAAGTAAGTATGAGGCCCACGGCGAACGTCTAAGGGGTTTAGTGGCTCACCGGCACACTCACACTGCGCTTCGTATCCATCAACATTGCAACCGCCGCTTCGGACACTTCGCCCGTACAGTCCCCCGAGGTCTTGGCAGGGGTGAGGGCTACGGTGACACCGTCGTAACATTCCTCGAGCGCGCTGACAATGCCACCCTAGATGTGGCGGCTGAGATATTGGGCCTTCCCGCATCTAGCCTACCCAGCAACACTCGCTCCGAGATGTCTCTTCCCATACGTTTCGGCGGCATGGGGGTGGGGGATTTGGCTGCCTTGGCGGATGCGGCCCATGTCGGAGCGGCCGGTTTGGCAGTGGGCTCAGCTATTCGTTTCCTTACAACACAAGACGCTCGCGTGCGCGGGGATTCCCAAGACGATGTTCCAATGGAGCCGACCATGTATGGACGGTTAGCGAGTGCTATGACCACAGCGGTGTCCCGTAGGCATGGTACACCGGACGGAGACGACGGCGATAACGAACCCATGTGGTCGTTAGAACTCGCTTCGTCGTGGGCGCGCTTGGACGCTGCGTGCGGTTCTCACGCTCTCGCCGAGTCTGAACCCTTGATAACCACAGCCTTAGCGATGCTCCCCCCGAAACGTCCAACGGTGGCTCGCGCCGGCTGCGTTGCCGAAGCCCGATCAAACAACGAGCAGATTGCCCAGTCCCTTGATGGCCTACCCTCGCTCGTCCCTCTTTCTGCGTTTGCCTCGGACATCTTTCCAAAGCTACAAGCCGACATCAGTGAGCGCGTCAACTTGTTTCGCTTCGCGAAGCTCGCTCCCACGTTTTCCAACCGCGCTCGGCCGGAGTCTAGGCGTTTTCTATCTCGTCTCGGCCACGGCGCCCTTGCGTTTTTGGCTTCGGACCCGCCTGCTTCGGGTCGCCTGGGCGAGCTCCGTGACAAGTTCCCTGAGCACTACGACGCAGTTTTCCGCGTCGCGGTCTGTCGCATCTTCGGCCTACCTTCATCTCGCATCCTCTCTTCTCTACGCTCCCCCACTGCTTGTGCTTCTTGCCATCTCTCGGTTCAAGCTATGCGGGGTGCGTTCTCGTCGGCGGGTGTTGACATGTCGGTTGACGCGTGGGCCACTGCTTTTGCGGACCATTTGGCTCGTTGCGGCGGAGATGCTTCGGTCCACACCGCTCACTCTTGGTTAGTGACGGCCCTTGCGGAAATCATCTCCGAGGTTCGTGGCGCACTCGGGGTTGGCGTCGAGGTTCTCACAGATCCCACGATGTTAGTTCAACTCCCCAACGGCAACGACGGTCTCCCCGCGGATGTGGGTGTCTTGCACTATCACGGCATCCGAGGCTCAAAACTTGCCCTTGATGCCGTGGTTTCCGGTTTGTTCGGCGTGTCTAGCCCCCCGTCACCCGAAGTCGCTCTCCGCCATGCTGAGAAGACCAAGTTCGAGAAGTACTCGGAGGGGTTGAGGAGTCGCCCCGACATCCGCTTCATTCCCTTTGCAGTCACGGAATTTGGTACTCTTGGCGGCCACGCCACGGCTTTCTTGACGGAGCTAGCCAAGCAGGCAGCCGCATCTAAAGGGATGCACGTGGGCAAGTTGTTGGCCTCCTGGCGTCGAAAGGTCTCTCTCGCCGTCCATGTTGCTCACGCGGACAACGTCTTGCGTGGTTTGTCCGCCGCTGCGGACGGCACGGAGGCCGCTTCTTCCTCGGCTGGGATGCCTTCTCCAGCCACGGCGCTCTTCACCCGCGCCATGGGCCGCAAGCGTCCCCGTGCTTCCTCGAGCGGCGCGTGAGGCGCCGCTTGTCGCCTCCACGTGTTGCATTCTCGGCGTGGCTTAAGAGTTTCCTTAGGTTCATCTGCTAGGTTTGTGCACAATGTAGTGCTTTCATTTTGCCGTGCTTTGGATTCCGTGATCCTCTTGTCACTCTTGCCCGATTATTTCCCCCTCTCACTTTCCTTGTCCGTGCTCATCTGGTTCTTCTTGTAAGCAATTTTTTATCTTCATGATGCTTTGGACCTATTATTGCTGATGCTGTTGCATGCCTTCCTGTCCCACGGGTTTAGGGTTTAGACCTGTTGGGGATTTTATTCCAGCTATTGTGCAGTTGCTCGGTAATTTCCGCTGCTTTTTCTTGTAAAACAATGAATGATCCCCTTCGACTGAAGATTCATATACCCGCCGATAAAACTCATCCTGCCGATACCCGCCCCCCCCGCCTGTCAAAATGGCCACAGCAGGAGCAGCGCGGCAAACTGGCTGACAGGGGCTGACGGGGACGATTTCCACGGGTGCATCGGATAGAGACGTACTTTACATCGCTACATTTCTGCACCACCTCCGTCCCCGCTGGCAGTCTATCACTGCTTCCTGCGGCGGTCCGCAGCACTGCCGGCACAGATACGCACCCAAACTATTGACAGCCAATCCAACCAATGAGCGCCGCGTACCCAGCGTCACGCCCGTTCGACCACCCCATCCGCCATCCGGCACCAGCACTCTGCACGAGCAACCAGTCCCTTACGAGAGCGTTTCCAGTCGCTCTAGCACTGCTTGAGTGCTTGGGGCCTAACGACCCGAAGTTCTGCCGCTTTGTATAATCTGACGCTGATTCGACAGCGACAACCACAGCTGGTTTCGGCGTCGGTCCTCCGCGTCCGTCCTCCTCACCTATAAGCCGTGAAAAGAGCTCACCTCCGCCATATCGGCAGTAACCGTGGTCAGCGAAAGCGGGCTTGGATTGCGCCGGAAAAGGGACGAGGGGAGAAAAGGGAAGGGAGGGAGGTGTCATTGTAGGTATGCACGCGTTGTCCTCCTCCTCCGACATAGGCGCAAGGTGGCTGACGACACGGCCGAGGCAGCGCGCACATACCGTCGCTCACTTTCCTCGTAGCACCGCCGTTTCCGTCCGCCGACCGACGTCGCGCGGGGCGGACGATGGACGCGGGGTGTCTCGCCGACGGAGCAGCAGTCGGCAGCAGACATCGGGGTTAATCACTGCAGGTGAGGTTTTCCAGCCCATCCGACTCGATCGGCAGGGCTCTCGCGACTCGGCGCTGCTGTCGAGCGAAGCTAACGACTGTATGTCGCGCTCTCAACTTGGCTGACGCTCTCAACTCATCAGGTGATGACGGGGGAGATAATGATAAAAGTGGTGATGATGAGGACTCGCTGGCGGTGCTGAAGGACGCCTGCAGTGTGGATTACCTGGATGCGGAGCCCCCACCCCTGAGCGAGCTCATCCATGTGACTACCTCTCTCTCTCTCTCTTGCACCCTTCCACAGCATTTTTCTCCTCTCCCTCCCTCTCCCTCTCTCACATACTTACACATTTATTGACACTCACTCACACCATCCCAACACACATACACACTCCACATACACATACACACTGTCTCTCTCTCTCACACACACACACACACACACAAACACACACATAAATATACCCATCCACAAGCTCTTTCTCTCCCTCTCACGCACACACATTTAAACTCACAAGCACCCACACTCACTCTCTCACACACACATAGACACACACACACACACACACGCATATGCTCACACAAACTCCGCGCCTTCCTAACCAACCCTAAACCTACCCCTATGTTCCACGCAGGCGATGCAGCTGGAGTCTCTGAATGAGAAAGACTTGAGCGTCGCGTTTAAGACAATGGACATGGATGGAGATGGACTCGTTTCCTACGGCATGCCCCTTCTCCATCTCGTCAGTTCATTTTTTCATTTCCTCATTAGTCCCCCCCCCTCCATGCCCAGACCTGAACATACCCATCCACCTGCTGCTCATCCTCTTTACACCCTGGCCAAGCCACTAGCAACTGCCGCTGCACCTGCCCACGCATGCGCCCTGTCCTGTCCTGAAGCCACTATCACCTCGCCCACTCATCTGCAACCTTACATTCCCTAACAATTCATCAACGTCAAGTCAGCAGGAGGACAGGAAGCTCGCAGATGCCCTACCCTCACCACCCCCCTGTTCCTCTGCTGCCCTGCAGATGAGGTGGCGAATCTGGTGCAGGAGAGGCTGGACCCACAGGGGGGGGTCTCTGTGCAGGCAACCGCTATGGCGCTTATGACACAATTCGACATCGATCGGCGCGGCCGGGTACGCTTCGCTCTCTTCACCCAAAAACACACACACACACACACACACACACACACACACACACACACACACACACACACACACACACACACACTCTGACTCACACACCAAAGCACACACACACACTCACACTCACACAACTGCCCCTCACCTCTTTCAATCGCCCCTCTATTCTCTTTATTACACGCACACGGATAAACCCGAAATGGACAGTCAGTTGGCACACAAACAATTAAAGAAACATTAAATGCGCAGCGGGACACATACACACCCCAAGCCATATACAGACACTTACCCACAAATTCACGGTATGTATCAAATTCTTTACGGAATGTGTTACAGTTTGCCACAATACTGCATGTTAAGCCCCACTTCTAAATGCTCACACACTCACACACATTTTTACAGGACAAAATACATGTTTTGAGGGAACTCAAATGCAAAATACCGCACACATACAATCAACATGCAAAACGGCATATGCACAGTTACGAATTTAGTGACGCAAGCACATCGCAGATGTAAACGGCACTGACACTGACAGCGATGAGTGTACATGTAAGTGTAAGCTGCAAGTTTAATTACCAATTAACGCGTTCACCATTTAAATCAGCGACTCCACTCAAGCGTAAACAAGCACACGCTGAAAAAAATTTATCTTCACAAAATAAACCATACACCCTTCCACATTCAAACACTCAAAAGGGCGAGCACACGTAGATTCCACGGAGCTACACTCTCATTTGCAATTTCACGCGTACATGCTTCACAGCTGCAGCGTTATCCGAACTGTCACGAGCCCGCCCACTCCTATGTCACAAACTCATTTGTGGCCGTAAACAGACATTAATAACACAGGCGTGAAGAAATTCATAAACACAAATTGATACGGACTCGCGATCACAAGTGAGTTTTGGTGCATACATGTACAGCAGCACTTCACCGATCCGTTCAATGTTTAAAGCTTGCGACGACATTGTACCTTCAGAGACTGTGCACATCAACAGAAACACGCATATAATACACACACACACACACACACACACACACACACACGCACACGCACACACACGGAAATACGCTCAATGTGAACGCTGCGCAGAAAACAGGGGCGGTGGCTGAAGCCACGGGCGTGTTTGCAGATTTCGTTCGACAATTTTTCGAGCACCGTACGCGGCCTCGCGGACAAGATCGACACGCGCATTTGGCCGCTCGCGGCGTGTCAGGGGCTGGCGGGGCTCTGCGTCGGCATGATTTCCCCGGTACTGCTTCGCTCCCCTCCCCCCCCCCCCCCCCCCCCCCCCCCCCCATATCCACCCTGTCTTCGATTTCTCCCCTCTTCTGCCACTGCCCCCCCTATCATCGTCGCCATTTGTCGAAGTTGAATTACCTCAATTTTTTGCTCATCCTTCTTATGGTGTGTGTGTGTGTGTGTGTGTGTGTGTGTGTGTGGCAGGTGCTCCCTCTGCTGGTGACCCAGATGGGATTAAGCATGGAAGACTACGGCATCACCACTTCCATCATGGGTGAATCAACAGCACACCTCCCTGTGTTCTCTCTCTCTCTCTCTCTCTCTCTCTCTCTCTCTCTCTCACACACACGCACACAGGAGTTTTGATTGATTCCGTTACGGGCATTGGAGTTGGATGCAGAGCGAAAGGGGTTGGGGGAGTTATGAATTTAAACTAAAATGTGAATGTGAAAGAATAATTTGAAAGCATGAAAAACTGAATTCAAGATGTTTCTTATACGCACATGTATTTCTTAGATCATCAGATTCTTCTAAATATTTTGGAGAGTGAGATAAAAGAACATTTTTTTTAATTGGGTATACTCGCTTTCTTTTTTCTGCTATTTCTGCAACACATTTTGCTTTCCTACCTTTTCTGAAAGTGAAATGCGTTGAACCGGAGTGAGACCGCGCTCTGACTGAACGAGGGTGCTGTGCTGTTGGGTGGCAGGGATGGCGAAAATGTTAGTGAACGTGCCCGCTGCGATGGGACTTGATGCGCTGGGTCGGTTGCCGCTCATGACGGCAGGTCTGCTCGCACTGTGTGTGAGTTATGTGGGGATGAGCGCCACCTCGAATTTTATGCAACTCGCGGCGGCGCGGATAGGCATCGGTGAGAGCCTTCGCCCCCTCTAAACTCATTTCCTCACATTGACAGAGAATCCTTTGTGTCTTCTCAGGTGTAACAGCGCGCGCGCATGTACACACACATACACGTATACACACATACTTACACACACACACACACACACATACACTAATATACACGAATCGGTATGCACGCAGACAGACACAGACACACGCACGCACATACATACATGCGAACACAAACGTACAAATACAGAAAAAGACAAGCAGAGACACATACATGGACACGCAGAGATACATAGACATAGAGACACACATAAACATACATACAGTTGTATTCGCCGCTACACTCGCACTCTCACACATAGTATGCTAACTCGTCTTGCTCGTACACACACCACGCGCGCTCAGTCACACGTACACCGAGAGATAAGAAAACAACACACTCAAAATCACAAATACAGACTTAGATGGTCATTTTTAGATGCGAAGGCCCTTGTAGCGGCAGCCACGCATGCGAATATAGGTGTGCACTCGCAGACAACGGCAGAAGAATAGACAGCGGCATGGACTCGAGCACACACACCCACAATTCATATCTTGGTGCGCGGATGGAATATTTCTACAGACGCAAACACACACACACACACACACACACACACACACACACACACACACACACACACACACACACACACACACACACACACACACACACACACACTAATAAAATACTTATAAACTCATAGGTTCACGGCAAACAAATGTGTATGTCCTGTATGCAACTCTATGTGAGGATTCCGACATTTGGAGACTGTGAATTGATGCGTGGTGGCGCAGCTTTGAGCTTTCCCTCGCTCTATGTGTCCTCTGTGGGTCCGTGTAGGCTGCGGTGTGAGCATCTGGGGCGTCAGCAGTACGGCATACGCGATCGACATTTCACACCCGCTCAACCGGGCGCGATGCATGGCGCCGCTCTTCACGTCGTTCTCCGCCGGGGCGAGCATCGGTGAGCCCCCCCACATAGCATGAGAAAAAGCATCGGAATGAATGAAACCTGACATGTGCATTGTTAAGTCGAACATCAGCTGAAACAAAACTGAAACTATTTTTGCGCAGTTCATTTGAATGAAATGGGACGAGCTTTTCATCGTATTAGAGCCTCATACAAAGTATATAATAGAACGGTGGGTTGATCGCAAAAAGGACAAAGACTGAATGAATTTATTGAGGAACTGCATTACATACTTTATTTGTTTTCATTTTGAGGTTTATTTTAAGCCTTGGCCGCTTTATTATTTGGGCTAACATTCCTCTCCGGCGCCGCTCTGCCCCCTGTTGCCTCCTTTCCTCTCCTCTCCCCGCAGGCCCCATCGTGGGCGGCTACATTGCCGGCAGTCTGGGGATGCAGACGGCGTTCCTGATCGCGGGTGCGCTGTTTGGGACGATGGCGGTGGGGTCGCGGCTGTTTATAACAGAGACGCACACCGCGGCGGACAGATCCACCACCGACATCAGCTCATCGCAGAACCTGATGGCCTCGTGGGCCAGGGTCGCCGGGTACGGCCCCCCTTTCCCACCTCCCTGACATGTAAATGTATCATAATCCTAGATAATTGATGAAAATAATGAAGCTGTGATTATGATTTATATGAGGCAGTGCCACGAAGCCTAAAACTTTGCACAAAGCTGGGCCGGCTCTTATTTTGGTTATTTTCGTTTAGTTTGCAAAATGATTTACAATAAAAGGGGGAAAATCCACTGAGTTGCAAAAGGTATGCATCCAAACGCACAATTGAACCTCGTATGAAGCGAAGACGGCAGCAACTTGTCGAATCGGCATGATTGGAGGCCCGATATGTCCGCGTGCCCGGAAAGGATGGATTGGTCAGAGTGAGCTGACAGGCGGCATCGCCCTTGTTTGTCGGTGCGTAGCGACTCCCGCATTCAGGGCGCCGTCATTTTGAACGCCGCCAATCATTTCGCACAAACTTC
Organism: Tetraselmis chui; assembly: GCA_026401115.1. Classification (NCBI taxonomy): domain Eukaryota; kingdom Viridiplantae; phylum Chlorophyta; class Chlorodendrophyceae; order Chlorodendrales; family Chlorodendraceae; genus Tetraselmis; species Tetraselmis chui. The sequence continues at coordinate 48,392 of JAPMLY010001723.1, forward strand.
CGCCAAATGGACCCTCCTGCCGCTCCTCCTGGTCCACCAGCTCCACATGTCGCCCGCGGGACTGGGCACCGTGTACGCCGCGATGAGCTTCTTCGACATGTTGACCGCTCAGCCGGTGGCTGCGTTCGCTGACACCTTTGGCCATAAAAACATAATGGCGCCCTCCGCTCTCGCGATGGCCGCCGGTGTCGCAGTGTTGGCCGCCTCCGCCACCCTCGCCGCCGCCGTGCCCGGCCTCGTCCTCTGGTCAGTGGGCCACTCCCTCATCGGCTCCTCCCCCACAGCCTACACCTGCAGCATCACATCCGCGAAGCAGCGCTCCGCCGGCGTCGCCGTCATCCGCACCACAGGTAGGAAGCCGCACCAAAGAATTGAATGAATTGTTGATTAAACAACCGTTCAATGATTTACTATTATTATTATGAAACTGCGTAGTGTCTCATCTTGTGGTTGTGTTTTTATCGCTTCGTGTGTTTATGGTATTTCTATTGGTGATTGTTTTTCCGAAAGACTTGGCCGTGGTTATTGTAAGTAGCTTTGTATCATGAGGGTACTGATGAAATTGCCATTGCTTACACTTTTTGTGCGCACGATCCAACTGGAAGTGATAATCCGTTTCGCCCGTTTCTTTGATGATCGAGTGATTGCGAACACGGATGACCGTTAGAGTTTGGGATGGGAATATTTAAAAGCTAATAGATTGAGTCTGTTTTTAATTGTTGAAAAAAATGCATTGTCGTCTTTGTTGTTCAGTAAGAATTGTGGCACCCTGTTGCTACCACGGCCTTACTATGCTCTGCGCTCACTTAAATGGCGGTTCAGCTACTTGAAACTGCGTACGAACATTAACTTAGCTTGTGGTTGTGTGTTTTTCGTTAACTTATCATTAATAGTAATTTGTTTATGCGTTTATGTCTTTTTCCAAGAATATTGTAAATAAGATAAAAATGAATTTCAATTTATTGTAACTGATTACAAGTATTGGGCGCAAGATCGGAGAGGCTATTTTGATGTATTTACTTATTGAACGACTTTGTTTATATATATGATGATTATGTCTGAGAATGAGGCTGCTCCTATGCTGTCCTGTGTTGGTTGGTTTGAATGCCTTTTGTGCTGTCGTTACGAGATATGCTTCTTATACGTTGCGGGTTTGTGCAATGCAGTACATTCATTTTACTTGGGTCGGGTGCTGTATCCGTTTATTGCTGATACGACCGGTTGCAACTTCTGGCTGTGTGCGCAGGGGACGTCGGGTCCATGCTCGGTGGTCTCATGGCCGGCATGGTGGCGCATCGCTACAGTGTCAGCATCGGCCTCGGCTGTACGGCCGCGGTCATTCTCGCGTCGGTGCTTTGGTTCGCGGTGGTTACCTTTTGGGGCGCGAGGCGGGAACACAACACGTCGCTCAGCAGTGCTGCTGCCAGCTTGTAAACACAACACTAGCACGGGCACGAAATGTAAACGAAAACAATAAGACAACAGATAGATAGTTGGACGAAGTGCCGCGGCTGTTAATATTATAATTTATTGGACGATGAGATGCAGACTTGTTCTGTCGCCTGTCCTTTTCCGTCCTTATCCACACCGGTGCTGCACCTTGCGCGGGAAACTTCGTCGATACATACCATCGCCACATAACACAGTGCTTACTGTCCTTGGCTCTGATGCCGCGCAAGACGTCGCCACCTTCTTGGCGGTCTTCTTCCGCCGAGTGAAGCAAGTCCCACTTTCGCGACAGTGTCATTTTCACGTTTGCATCGAGGTCGTTGGAATTTGAAAAGCTTTTGGGCAGTCCGTGTGTTATAAAACAAAATAATTTACGAGTACCAACGCATATCGTCCCATGGATCACGGTCATCACAGCCGCGGAGGACGAAAAGAAGCACGGTCGGTTCCAGATTTATCGCTGTAAAATTTCTGTTCCACCATGAATGGAGATTGTTTTACACGTCGTCGGGTAGGAACTACGCTACTGTCAAATTATCAGTTGCCGGGGGCACGTTATTTGCAACACACTACGTGGAGTATTTCAGACTCCGACGGCCCCACGGCGTGGGAGGAAGGCTACAGAGCGGGTTGCACTGAAGGGCAAAAACGGTCACGCTTGCTGCTTGGCCACCGACGCGAGCCGTTCAGGTCCTTTCCACACCTAATTAAGGTGCACCCGTCGTCGATGTGCACTGAAACTGGTTGACAAGAGACCCAATTCCGTAAATCTGCATTGGTATTCACATCGCGTTTGCTTGCCAATGCGTCCAAATGCGCATTTACTGGACAGAATGGGCAGCCCCGCGCATCGGAGTACAAAAAAGGCTGGCGACGCGGGGATATACAAATTGGGGACATTTCACCGAAATATCGGTAAAAAACGCTCCATTTACGAATCAGAATCTCCCGGTTGACTTAACCCGTACCGCAGCACCGCCAGACTTCCGATTAAGCGTCACTTTACTAGGGTTTTACGGGTGCACAGAGTCGTTTTAAAACTATCGAGAGGAGTAACGAGTGACGACGCTACGTCGCCTCCGGGAGGCAGCCGGCGAGACGGACGTGCGACAGGAGGGCCTCGAGCCCGAAGGCCTGGAACGCGCGGAGCGCCATTCGGAAGCCGTCGCCGTAGACGGGGGAGGGGTCGGTCTGTATCTGGTGCGAACAGTAACTCGCCAACTCCGCTGTCCCGTGACCCTTCATCGCCAACATCTGGGGCTGCTGCGCCTGGAGCCACAGGTAGGCCATCAGCTGGCACACCCCTTCCTCCACGACGGGAGACAAATGCATACCCGCCGGCAGCCTGAGAATGTAAAACAGAAAAAACAGCGCCAACGTCACTGGGAAGAGATAATTTAGGGTTTTAGTGTCAGTTTTAGGGCTTAACGTAAACGACAGTGCCTCTTCCTCTCCCCCCGCTTACCCTGCCAGCTTCAGCCACGCGTGCATCAGCTCGTGGGCGATGACACTCCCGGTCAGCACGCGCGGCATTCCAAAAAGCACCAGAATGGCGGTGACTCGGGCGGTGGTGGACGGGATGCGCACCTCCTGCAACAGCGGCCGCCACACCCAGTGCTTGGCTTAGCAACCTCATGCCCCTGCCTCCCTCCCCCCCCCCCCCCCCACTGGCCTACATTACCTTGTGCTAGACAGTGGAGTTCACTGATGCTAAGGACAGCCAAGGTTTAGCAGAACTTGCAAGACATTGCTTTCGAGATGGTTACAATTTAGGACAACACAATTTAAATCATTTTTGTGCTGTGTCGATTTGAGATTGGCTCACTGTGGTGGGCGCCAGTTAAGATTTGTTATTGCCAATGACTTAGTAGGCTCACGGTGTGAATGGCGTTAAGTTGGTCTCCGTCTAATGAGTGTATGGATGGAGACATGGAATATTCTACGAAAAAGGTTAACGTAACAAAACTTCGATAAAATGATTCTGAACAAAATGTCGAAAAAAGGCAGACCTCGTAATTAAATCACAGCTCGATTGGTTTTTCAAACAGATGAATCTTCGTACTCGTTATCAGTGGATGGCGGCTGCCCTCCTTTGGTTCTTCGAATATTCATCAATTTGTTCTTATACACACAAAATGTGAAACACGCCAACTCGTCTAGTATCTCAAAAACAAGCAGACATCGTGGTTCAAACAAAACTCGATTGGTACTTCAACAAAGTCCAGGAACAAGTGCGTGAGAATCGTTGCGTTCAATATCAGTGGATGGCGGCCGCTCTCCGTGGGTGCTCCCTGAATATATCACCTTAATGACCAACTACTACAAATGAAATGTGGAGCACGGCAGAGAGCGTGCGGTATTTGGAGGGATGGATTGGATGGGGGGGGGGAAGCGCACCTCGGGGACGACGAGCCAACGGAAGGCTCCGGCAGCAGCACGTTTGACAGTGGAGACGCGGTGGTGTACCTCGCTGAGGCAGAGGCCGCGGGTGTGGAAAATCGGCCCCTGCCGGTGCCCCATCCCTTCTCTGTCCTCCGCTGCGTTCAGCGCCCCCGACTCCACCAGCATCAGCGGCGGCTTCTGCGGCAGCGGCATCCCCAGCGACTGGTAAAACATGAGGACGTCCTCGTAGAGCGGCTGGCAGTCCGCGGTGTCTACCACGATGCTGTCCACGCAGGTCAGGCAGGAGAAGCGGCCGTCCTGCAGACCCACGTATTCCTCGCCTGGGCACAAATTGATAAAACACATAAATGGAGAATATATTAAAGAAATTGCGATTATGACATGGCATGTATGAAGATCAGGGGAGGTGTGGGGGTTGCCTTGGCTCTGGAAGCGGTTGCAGGAGTAGCAGCGCGGGGTGGCGTCGTGGAGGTGTTGCTGGCAGTACTTGACGCCCCAAAAGGGGTTCTCCGAGTAAGACACCCGCCCGTCGGCCTGGGGAGTCATGTAGGCACGACAGACGGCGCAGTAGGGGTGGAACCTGCAGGCCAGGGGGTGGAACGTCCCGTCAGACTGTGTATTCTTCTAGTAGGGTAAGCCAATCAACTTAATGATGGTGTGATTACATACAAACGGGAAGACAGACAGACAGAAAACCAGAAGGACAAGCACACACACACACACGCACAAACACAGACTAACATACATACACACATACATACATACATACATACATACATACATACATACATACATATGTACATACATACGTACATACATTAATTCACGCATACATACATTAATTCATTGATTGATTCACACATACATGCCTATGTATTTACATACACACATACAGACATTATGACGGATTTATGTACGGACATACATACATACATACATACATACATACATATATACATACAAACGTACGTAATGGGAGTAGCCCTAAAAAGAAGCCGTGGCAGTGGTAATTCGTGAAACATTGTTTTGTTTTGTGGGTGAATAAAAAGGAGGGAGCGAGATTGGCAATTGATTTTTTGAAATCATTGCGGTTTGGAGGTTGCGTGCGTTGGAGGAGTACCTCTTTTTGTGGCAAGGTGTGTGGAAGGCAACGCCATCACGGGCGGCGAAGGAGGGGTCGCTGATGGGCTGCTGGCACTCGGCGCATTTGAAGCAGGCGGGGTGCCATGCGAGGCCCATCGCCTGAATGAAGCTGCGCCCGCCCGGCAGCCACCCCAGCCGCACCGGCTGCATGCACCCCGCACACACAATCCCTGAGCTGGAGGGAGATGGGGAGGGGGAGGGCTTGCTGCTCCCTCTGCCTGCTGCCTCAGGCGGTGGGGTGCCTCCTCCCAATGACCCAAGGGCCTCCGCGTCAAGCTGGTATTGCAACTGACGAGCCACTTCTTCATCGCTCAGCGCCTAGAAAAAAAAAGCGAGTCTCTCAGCAGGCGGGCAGTAGCTTTACATAAATATATTCTGAGTATTACAATGATTTAAGTAAATGATATGTTGCATTAAATAAACAGCTTTGTAAGTAAAACCCCGGCGCTGCTTGCCTGCAGCTCTCCTGGCTTAATACTCGAGCGACCCAGTTCGTCGTTTTGCTCCGCCAGCGCCAGTGCCAGCGCCCGGTCGGTCGCTTCATCCGCCGCTGACTCCACCGACCCCTCCAGAAAGGGGCTGTGGTACGTGTCGATCTCCTGCGAACAGAGAGGCAACATAGCGGGTCGGGCGGGTCATTCGGCGCACAGCGGGCGACGCACACGAGGCACGCCACTCGAGGGCAGATAGAACGGGCACAGGCACACCTCAAGAAGCCTCGCGCCGGCGCTTCGACTAGTTGGGTCGCTAGTCGACGGTGCGGCGGCAGCTTTCTGCCTGATCTCGACCGTGCAGCATCCAATGTCGCGTTTTCTTAAAGAGAGTATAATTTTTTATACAATGGGTACGATAACTTTTGCGATTTTTTTGGATAAAGACAAAAGGGCACTTGGGTCAATAATATTCACATGGAGATATCCCAATGACCATTGTACTGCGCATAAATAATTTCGGACCGGCGGCACCTGCTGCTGCCGTTCGGCGTTGCCTGCGATGCCAGCCTAAGGCTCTCCTGCATGGCATGTTCGAGCTCACTGGCCTCAAGCGCCGCGATCAGGTCATGATCTTCCAGATCAGCCGGTGCAAGGGCGCCGTGACAGTTCGCGGCCGAATTCCGCCCTTGCTGCGGCGCTTCGTACGGCGTATTGTGCGGCGTGCGGGGCGGCCGGGGCGCGCCCCGCCGTGGGCTGGCGGATTGTTGCTGCCCCATCGCCCCGGAGCCCCCCTCCCCCCCTCACCACCACCAGGAATTTCCCACCACCCTTGCACAGGCGCCTCTTATCTGCTTCGAGCAACAAGGGAAATGACCAATGCGGAGTTCACCGGCCTGCCCGCCTTATTGTTCTTGACGAATGGCTGCCGACCAGCCGGAGCGATGATATATATCGATTGAAAATTGGCTTTATTCTAATATCGCTAATTTCAATCAAAGAGCGACGATAATCGTGCGGTGACGCGGCGAGATAGAGATAGCGCGGTGAATCAACTTCGTTCCCGTCCCCACACGCGCGCGGACTGAGTTCCTCGTATTATGAAAAATGCGATTCTTCTCTGAATAGCGGCTCATCTTTGGCTTTGAGCTCTGCTTTGCTTCTGAGGTAAATTTTGATTGTGTGTGCGCGCCATTCTACCTGTGACTTGATTATTTTGATGTCATCAAAATGCCAGTTCAAGTAGGCGGCAAACTTGATTAAAAAAAAGCAATGTGGACACAAGGACAGGGAAATAGCGGGGGGATCAAGGAAAGGGCGAGAGTGACAATCAAGATGAGGGTAATGGGATTTAAGACACGGCACATTTGAAGGCGATGGCTGGAGTTTGTAGTAGTTTATGCTAAGACAAAGCGAGCCGTGGGGTTCGTCGAGAGAAGCGTCGAGGTATTATGCTACGTGATCCTATCGCGCATGTTTTTGTGGGTGTCATGTATTCCCGTAGAGCCATGAGTCTAGTGCCGCAAAGGGCGAGACCTACGGTTGGATGGAGTCAAATCAAGTACACTACTAGGCATGCTCGCACGCGAGCCCGGATGAAGTTCTTTGGTTAGATATCCGATTGCCACTTCGTTATTGTTTTCTTCTAAAGTAAGTATCACATCCACAACGGGTAGCACCCATATGTCAAAGTTTGCTTACATGACAAACAACGTACCAATTCATTCTAGCTGCGTCACAGGGTGGGACGAGGGTGTTGGAGCTGGCGGCGGGCAGCCGGGAAGCAGCGCTAGGGCATGGCGCTCGCTGACAGTCGCCAACCCTGTGAGTTTTACGTCTCCCGTGAGGGCGAGGCTCGAAGCTACGCAGGATGGAGGAGGGTCGCAGCCGAAGGAGCGGCACGGTGTGGCGGCAGAGTCCTCAAGATCATCCGCCGCCGGAAAAAACCGGTACGGGGGGTGTTCGGAAAGACATTCATGTCCCCACCATCTGTTGAGGAACGGCTACTCAATCCATGTGTTCTACTAACCCCTCCCCTACTCGGTACATGGTTCTCGACATGCTGCCTCAAGCAATGTTCCTAGGCTTCTCGTAACGGCATACTATTCGTAAAGTCGGCCCCCTACCAACGTAAATCATAGGGGGAGGGTACGGACGTCCGCATCGCGATTAGATAGGTGCTGGAAACAGACGGGGAAAGGACATGGGACATGGGAAAATCTGGCACGGGGGCATGAAAGCCAGCCGGACATCCTTTGCGGCCTAGTTATTTTCTCTTCCCAGCCCCCGAAGGAGGAGAGAAGACTAAGCTAGGTGGCGAGATGCGACGGGAGGAGCAACTAATATCTCGGACGGGGATGTGCATGGATCGAGTAGGGACCGTCGACAACCTGAGCGAGGGAACTTTTCGCTTGCCCTTCCCCCCTATTTCCGGCATGACCGGAGTCGCACAGGAGCAGAGGTCGGGCAGGTCCGACTCGACCATCACAAGCTAACCAATCTAGCTGATCTGCGTCCCCGCCGCGGCTTGAGCACGCCGAGTATCGTGGAGAATGGTGACACTTTTTTTTCATATTGTATGCAAAAAAAGACATTTATAATCAGGAAATAATTAAAACATGTTCACGTGTATGTTTTAGACGGTATCGCTACTACCAATGGGGAGGCCGGGATTACTGGCTCACTGTCTAGCCTCTGCCAAATGAGCCCTAGAATGGCAAAGCATGGAGGGCCCACAAACAACAATCGGTTTATTCTGATATTTTTGTAAACAATTCCAATATCAATAAGTCACCGTACGAGTTCAAATTCTCGTCGTCCGCACAATCTTCTAGAGTGAAGTCAAATCGTGCGTGCAAAGGTTCGAAAATAGAGTCAATAAGTTTCCAATCAATCGAACGCATGGTTACTACATGTCAACGGTTGTCTCCCTGCTTGCTTTGACCACGACGACATGCTACTTGCTTAGCATGTGTCGGAAATGTAGTCCATGGAGGTGTCGAAGGTGTATATTTCACCTCCGTCGCTAATATTATCTCAAGACGGCAAGAAGACGTAGCCATATGCTCCAGTTCGTCCGATGAGTAGGCTTGCCACCGTCGTTTCACCTTGTTGGGTGTGTCTATCGGTGCGATGCCCGTCAGCTCCGGGCATTGGACGAAAACACGGTGCCCCTTTTTGTTGTATTTCAAGCAAAGTGCCTCCTCTTGGTGTCGTTTACGCTCATGAGGGGTAAGAACCTCAACGATTGTGTTAAAATCAATTCGGATAGTGTTGGGAAAAGTCCGTCCTTTGCCATCCCGATTACCACGGCCTCGACCACGTCCGTGCCTTTCACCACGATGGAAGCGTTTGGTGCCTTCGACCTCTGGCTCCTCGAGAGGGCGCTTTTTGGAAGGTCGGTTGCCTCCCGGGTGTTAGCTGGGGTAGATGCGCTTCTTGCACGATCCTGATGAGGCGAGTCGCGAGGTCACTTAAGAAATTTTGTAATTGAACTAGCGGCATATTGTAGCCCTTCTCGTGAGAGTGATGGGACTTGGCATGAGTCTGAAGCTTGAAATTCGCCAATCCAACGAACGCATTGAAAGTCGTATGTCAAAGGCTGTCGAGACCTCCGTAACAAATCGTTGAAGTGTAGGGTTTAGCTAGTGTATCTCAGCGAACCTTGCGTAAGCTGAATAATGGAGTTAAAAAAATACAACACATATGTCTCGGGAAATCATACTAGCGCGTCATGTAGCTCGTTATATTAATTGTGCTTAGTTGTACGTGCCGGGAGGAAGTGGCAATACACTTCAAAAGAGTACCTTCGAGCTAAATTGCAGTGGTGATGTAACCTTGTAGCACGTCCTTCCATGGAAATGTACGGATCAAATTAACGACGAAGACTTGCACGATAATGTATTGTTTCATGACAAGACTCGTCACAAAGATGTCTATCACGCAGCTTCATGTTAGGTTGTCCTAACAAAAAGAGGCCCAATGGTAATTAATGAGGCCCAATGGTAATTAATGTAACTTAGTCCCCTCGAACGATGTGGGTGCTTTTAACCGTTTTGAATGTGCGAACATCGCATCCTTGTACATTTTTAACACCGATCTTACAACAACGTGCGCGTTTTTGTAACTATTGTAATCTCTATGTGGCGACTCTCGATACATGCATGGTTGGTCGCATGTTGACTAGCATGTCGGTTGGTAGCTTAGGGATGAAGCCGAATTTCACCTCAAAAGGTGTCTCTTCAACGCCGAGTGTTCTCCTCGCGTTGTACGCAAAGTCAACATGTAATGTTGTATGTTCCGACAAATCATGATGTATGCCAAAAGTTGTTTACATGTACCGCTTAGCGCCTTTAGCGCCTTGGCCCGTAGGAGTACCTTGGAATGGATAATCCTGCCTAGATTTATGTCCTAAGTTCCTAGATAGTTGATGCAAGAAGGCCCTTCGATGGTAGCCGTATAGTGCATAGCGGTATATGTTATAATTCCATTTTATTATTACTTGGTATAATATTGAATCGTGAGTTTTGAGGTACGCAAAGTTCTAGCTCTTTAGCTCCACACCAACGAAATTGACGAATAGATGATAATAGGAAGAAGTGGAATCATACACATCTCTGCCATCTAGCAAATGTCGGAATAAAACGATTACCTGAGTTCACTCTTCAAATATTACCTGAGTTCATTTGGCCCTTGAAACCTTCGAGCACTGTTGGTGTTTCGGAATCCCTATTGGTGAACTTTTGTTGCAAAAGGGCGCGAAACTTCCCGGCATGTGATACGAGCTACGAACGCAGCGCTTTTACAAAAATCCCTAACATCAGTGCCCGCCTTTATTCTTTCATGACGTTACCCACCATGTGCGACTTAGCCCCATGTTACTATGCCATTTTCGTTAACGGCGATATAATTGCACATGTTTTGTATATCGTGAATTTGTTTCCTTTCGCACTCCGGCCGCGCAGAGCTTCGACGGCTAGCACGCGCTGCGGCGCACGCTTTAAAAGTCAGCCGCCTGCGGGGGTTTCTTTGTCGCGTGATTTTTTCGCATGCGTTAATGAAAAAATGACGGGTATTTTCGGGTGTCGTCGCTTGCATGACTGCCGTGCGCAACACAAATAAGCAGTGCAATTGGGGATATCGGGTGGCGTTTGGAGCGTGCACGGCCAAGCACTTTCCTGAACACATTACATGAATCACTCAGATATATACTTGCAGGCGTGGATACTAATGTGTATGGGTGTGTAGTGAGACATTGGCACATACTCACTTGCATGTGACACGCACCTCGAATTATGCCCTCCCTGTAAGGTTCGTGGCCACTTGGCGGGCACATACTTGATTGTGTATTTCAAAGACACGTGTCATTTAAAGTGGTTTGCGTTCTGAGAGGAGTGCAATCTTTGGGAGTGGCTTCGAACAACACTGCTTTGAGGAATCAGTGGGTTGAACAACAAAGTTGACGACGGCAGCCGTTGCGTTGAAACGACCGTGGCTCTACGGACGGCGCCTGTGGAACGCGGGGCACGGCGTGAGCGCGTATCAAGAGGATATACTTTCTCTATTCGCAAGCGATTACTTACAGGTAATGTACCAAAGTAACGGGCGCATACATTGCTTTTTGAGTGACACCGCTGTGGGTGGGTCGATGGTGATAGAAACGGAGTAGAAAGTACAACGACCCGCAATTCAGCAATATAGACTCATTAAATAGGGGGGAATGTCCGACGGCTCAGGAAAATTCAGATACTCACACGACGACACGTCTATTCCGAGCAGCAACCGAGGCGACGCACCGAGCCTAAAGAGAGTCGGGCAACACAGCTCGGGTCCCAGCGTATCAAGAGACCCGTTACCAGGCGACCTACAGCACAACGGAGAGCGCCACATTCGCGGAATCGGCGTCGCTTCCGGTGATAACGGCAGGCGTTGAAGGATATATTGGCGGCGGCTCATCCGAACCCGATGAAACGGGCTCCGCATCCACTCGACGAAAGTCGTCCGAGGGCTGCTCCTGCTCTGCCAGCTCCACAGCGGGAACCGTGTGTGTGGGAGTCGCGACGCCGTCATTTAGCTGCGGTACTGCTCGCGGCGGCGAGTTTCGAGAAAAAAAACGCCGAACTCGGCGAAATGCCGCGGCGCGCTCGGGTGGCGCCGGCCGAGAGCTCTGAGTATTCCCACCCGCCGGCATTGACCGAACGCCGCGAATGACGGATCCATACGCTGTCAAGTGTGCTGTCGTCTCCGACGCATCGACGACTTCCAAAGCGCGGTCAACGGTCGACAGAGTGGACTGGTAGGTGCCGGAAACGGACTGGGTGCGGTGGGCGGTGTGCTCCGCAATGTCGATGTCGTCGTCGAGGCCGAGTGCGATCGCAACACAGAGATTGGGCGCCAGGACAGTCGAGCCAGGGTTGATGATGACGGCGCCAATGGGCTTCGACTTGCGGGTCTTGGCATGAGCCTCTAGCGTCGGTGATGAGGGGGGAGCCGAGGAGACCTGTCCGCGGCAACCAGGGCCTGTTAGTAAATACAGGCATTGATAATTATTTCTGTTATCGAGCGACAGAACCTGGATCACACTGCATGACGACCGGTCGAGACCACACGATCCGAAAATGATAGTAAATATCGACGGGCCAATTGATTACGGATTTTTCAGCATTGGGCCGAGGGGGGATACACGCACACAAGGTGGTACATAAACAAACGATGAGACGGGTATGCGGAAGGAAGGGGGTACGCAAAAAAAAGGAAGTTGACATGAATAAAAAAATTCTCTTTCGCCTTTAGCATATTGCATGACTCCCCCCCCACACACACACACACACATCCATCAATAGAGGGGACAAACAGGGACAGTAGTGAAGGTTAACAGGATGCTGAACTTTGGGATGTCGCGCGCGCGCGCGCGTGTGTGTGTGTGTGTGTGTGTGTGTGTGTGTGTGTGTGTGTGTGCATGCGTGCGTGCGAGTGCGCGCACGCGAAATCGGCAGAAAGGCATAATATAGGCACCACAATGGACCTCTACATCCTATTTCATTATGTCAATAATTACAACAGGCACTCCTGATCTATAACAGTGCATACACGGTGCAGAAATAAATAAGGCGACTGAGGTTTTTATTGGTTTTGGTGGCGGCCCCCCCTTAAATTTGGCAACCTTTTTACAAAACTGCTTTTTGCCCAAACCAGTGATTGAGTACTGCAAATACCATACTTTCAGGTCCTGAGCCATGCAGCAAGGCATCAACATTACGCCTAGGTTAAAGATTTTGAGTTTATCTGGAAGAATTAGATTTTGAGTTAATCTGGAAGATAGGGTGTAGTACATTAGGGTTTAGTGGGGAGTTATAGAAGGTGAAGCAACTAGTACTTTAGGAAATAGAAATATAATCTGAAAAGGAAGTACCCCCCTTTTTATTTTTCAGAATGACCGCCACATACAATAATATGATTCAATCACCCAAAGCAATTTTGCTAGTAAAAAAAAATTGTGTTTCACAAAAACCAGCCAGTAAAACTAACATTTGTTAAATTTTCCTTAAATTTAGCGACAATCAATTACTAAGCACATTTATCAGACGGCGGTGTGTATAGACGGCGGTACTCACCATCCGTAAAGGGTTGCCGGGGTCGGGGAGCCCAGACGCGAAGGCGGCGAGTGCATTCTCTTGGGTGGCGTCAGACGTTCCCCGTCTTCGATGAGCTCCCCGGAAGCGCATGAAGGTAGGGTGGCGAAAGTACGAGCACACGATGCACAGTAGGACGCACGCGAGCAGGGCAAAGACGGAGATTGCGATAACCTGTAATCCCATAGTGAGGCTCTTGTTGGTGACGGGCCGTGGGCAGAGAATGTTCGGGCTCAGGCAGCTCTCGCTCAAATGAGTCCCTTGTATCTCGAGGGTCTCCGCAGACGTGAGCAGCTCCTTCACCGAGAAACTCGTCCCCGCGCCACACAGGCCGCAGTTGTCGGAAAGGCGGAGCTGTCAAGATTAGTCGCGCGGCAAATCACATATTAATTAGTCTTTCAAGTTTCTTGGAGAAACACGCACACGTGACCTGAAAACATACGCCGCCATTGAATTAATTGACGATCCACAATGAAAGTACCCGTATCCCCTACCGGAAATAAAATGTCAAATGGTTATCAGAGAACCAATTAACAGGAGTGGTTTGATTATGCAGAGAAGCCCAGAAATACTTCAAATAAAGCTTAACGTATCCGGGCAAACAAAACGCACCGCATGGAGACGATAATCGACATTTGACTATTTAGATTCGGTATCAATGAAAAACATAAATAACAAATGAAATGATATTAGCGGTCGTACCACACGGATGCTGTCCGCGATTGCGTCCAGCTCGTCTGGGAGCGGGCCGAAGAGGCGGTTCCGGCTGAGGTCGAGCAGCGCGAGTTGACGCAAAGAAGCCCACCACCTAGGCACAGGCCCCTCCAGCTCGTTGTGGGCCAGATTGAGCACGCGGAGGGCGGTGAGCCTGGACATTGTCGACGGTAAGCCGCCGGTGAATTGGTTGTACGCGAGGCTGAGGCCGGCGAGTTGGCGAGGGAGTCGCGAAAGGAGCAGCGGCGACAGTCGACCGCCGATGCCGTTGTCGCTGAGGTCGAGAGAGCGCAGGGTGTCGAGCGCGCTCAGCTCGGGCGGGATACTGGGTAACAGGAGCTGTTGCCCGGGTAGCAGCAGCTCCGTGATCGACCAACCCTCGCAGGAGACGCCCGGAAAGGCGCAAATCGGCGGTTCAACCTCGACAGTCGCATCAACGGCCGTTGCATTCTGGGATGAGTTCTGTGCGGAAGGAAAATTAAGGCACAACCCCCAAAATGACCGATTTCAGTTGTGACGTGAGAAGGGGTGAGTGCTGAAAAAAGCTTTACTCGGACATAAAAAGAACTTAAAATGTTCTGACTTCACGTTGTGACATGTAGCATAGTGTGAGGTGTTGCTGGAGGTGAGAGTGCGACGGGCGGTGTGGATGCGAGTGTCACTCACCACAGCCTGTGCTAATGCAGGAGTGCGCTGGGGGTAGGCCCGTAGCTGCGCATGCAGTCCAGGTGCGCGGCCCGCATCGATGGCGACGCTGCTGCATGTAGACTGTCCGCAGGGGTCGGAGGTGAAGTCCCAAGCGCTAAGTACAAAACTTTCCTGAGCAACCCCGGACAATGTGCCCTCTCAACCGGATAGCCACAAACAGTTCCACCCTCAGCAAAGGTACCACCCATCCTACGCTTCATCTCAACTGTCGCTCAAGGTAAACTAACCCCTTTTCGACTTCCTCACGCAACAATCTGCGTCTCTCTCCCTCTCTCTCTCTCTCTCTATCTCTCTCTCTCTCTATCTCTCTCTCTCTCTCTCTCTCTCTCTCTCTCTCTCTCTCTCTCTCTCTCTCTCTCTCTCTCTCTCCATACATCCACACGCACGCCATACGGGCGCTGACTAGCCTCGTAGTGAGGGAAAGCACTCTTCATCTATCACCACATCGCGCGTACTGATGAAGCGGATTGGGATTTCTGGAATCAGCAGTGGGAGGCCCACGCTATGCTAAGGGTTTCATACTTCGCATAGCAAGTACTACACTGAGAGCGACAGGAGCAAAGCACGATAACTGTGTGTGTGTGTGTGTGTGTGTGTGTGTGTGTGTGTGTGTGTGTGTATGTGTGTGTGTGTGTGTGTGTGTGTGTGCGTGCGTGTATGTACCTGTGCATGTTTTTGTGTGTGTGTGCGTGTGGGTTTATGTGTGTGTGAGAGAGAGAGAGACAGTGTGTGTGTGTGTGTGTGTGTGTGTGTGTGTGTCTGTGTTTGTTTCTGTGTGTGTTTGTGTGTGCGTATGCGTGTGTGTATTTGTGTGCGTGTGTGAGTGAGTGTGAGTGTGTGTGGAAGAGTGTGTGTGTGTGTGTGTGTGTGTGTAGAGAGAGAGAGAGAGAGAGAGAGAGAGAGAGAGAGAGAGAGAGAGAGAGAGAGAGTATGTGTGTGTGCGGCTGGGAGTGTGTGTGTGTGTGTGTGTGTGTGTGTGTGTGTGTGTATGTGTGTGTGTGTGTGTGTGTGTGTGTGTGTGTGTGTGTGTGTGTGTGTGTGTGTGTGTGTGTGTGTGTGTGTGTGTGTGTGTGTGTGTGTGTGTATGTGTGTGTGTGTGTGTGTGTGTGTGTGTGTGTGTGTGTGTGTGTGTGTGTGTGTGTGTGTGTGTGTGTGTGTGTGCATGTATGTCTTTGTGCGCGCGCACATCTGGTTTGTTTGTGTGTGTGTGTGTCCGTGAGTCGATTTATGTGAGTGCGCGCGCTATCGCCTCGTTGCGTCCGAATGGAAGAGCCAGTATTAGAAGAAGTGAGGAACGCAGTGTCGGAATCAGAAGACGACGACAAGATATATTTCATAATATCGGAGGAGAGGTTAGAAAGGCGGCACTCGAACTCCGCAGCGCGATTGGGATTGTTGCCGAGGGTTTCCACCGAGGTTCTATCAAAATCCATATCAAGTGAGGAGACTAAGGCAGGACTAGGCGGAAATGAGCTCAAGCCCACGTGCAAGCACGGAAGAGTCCATACAAGACAGCTGGATTCCAGCGGGATCGTGGGTGGGTCGCCGTAATTGTGATTTGTTTAGGAGCGTTGATCAGTCGAGCGGTTGAGCTGCGCCCCCCATTCGCTGCACTTCGACCGCGTCGACCTATTCAGGGACCGGGCGGGAAGGAGGTCGCACCTGCGTTTTTACTGCGTCACGGAGGGATCGAAGAGCGTGAACATGGTTCGGGTCTGTGGCGTTCTGAAGTCGTCGGTCGTCACCTGTTGGGGCAGCACGAGCGAAGGCCGTCGGGTAGCGTCGCTCCGCTTCGGTCGTACGCTTAGGCCCGGGCGAGAGAGGGGGCACCCCGGGAGGGACGTCGCCGCTATCGCTAAACACCACTACCAGTAGCATCAAGCCAGTCCATGCCAGGCTTATTGATCTGGGCATATTCTCGTTCGATTGATTACGGTACGCAGTTATTGGCGAGCCGTTACAGAACGCTTCGTCGGCTGCGAATGCCTGCGCTATCGCTGCCTGCGTCGTTCTGCTGCCCCGCGTAGCCAGCGAGCGAGGATCACTCTACGTCTCTACCGACTTAAGGATTGAAGTACCTGTACTTTACACGATTAGCGATATAATGGCTGCAATGTATTGTGCCCGTATAATAAGGCCAGTATGAATTAATTATCGGTTTTAGGGTCCTTTTTTGGCCGAAATCGGAGGGGGGGGGGGGGGGATTTATTCAGTATGACCCAGACAATTGTGTAGCTAGTACATTGGCAGTACTTCCCCAACCGTACTGCAACCGGGCCAAATATTGGTATGTACGCGCCGCCACCGGTGCGCAACCCTGAGCAGCAAACACCATTAACCAGTTCCTAGCGCCGGAGGTAGGGTCTGTAAGTGGCCGCGTCGTCGAGCTCGTACCGACGGCGCGATGGCAAGCAACGCCAACTGCACTATGAAAGTGGCCGTGGCCTGGGATGGTAGGCTACTCGGTGGGCGGGCAGTGCTACATGTCTTTGACGAGCACTTGCTACAAGCACACCCTTGCTATGAGCTGATGCAGCATGTGGCGAAGGACATAGACCCGGAGTTGTCCTTTGACCTCGTGGAGCAAGTAACGATGGTGTGCGTGGAGCACGAGGACATAGTCACAGGCTCCGGGCGAAAGCGACGGCGGCCCTCAGCCAGCGTCACCGCCAACCGTTTGTTGCACGTGAACGTACACGACGTCGTGGAGGATGTGCCCACAAGGCACTTCCAGTTCGAGGTCACCCTACAAGCAGTGCGCCGTGCACGTGCGCATGTAGTGAATGTGTTCGGCCGCATGAAGGTCGCACAGTCTACCAAGAACCCGCACTACCCGCCTCCGAGAAGCTTCGCTTCAATGGACGCAAAGGACAAGCTACACGACCTGTTGTTGGATTGGCTGCGGGAGCAAAAGGCAGGATGGACTCGGGCCGAAGCTGACAACGAGGGAAAGACCTTCGTAAAGCATGTGACGGCGGCGTTGTTCCCTCTTTCGAGCGACATGTTCGACAGCATGTCCGACCCTAAGAACGCAGGCACGTATCGCTTCGCTTGTTGTTTGCTTGCTGCCCACATGCCCACATACATGCAACGTACTGAGGCGTATGTTTTATATGCGTCTAGCTCTTCCCGCCGACTCTCAGTCTCACTGTTGTCGGCGCCAGGGAGGGCCCGATAGAGGCATGCGGCCGCCCCCACCCCTATGATATGCGCAACTAGTCCATACCACTGACTCCGTTCACGTTTCCTTTTTTGCACCGATTTACAGTCCGACCCTTTCCCGACCCTATCCTAAGGAAGTTCTCTGGCCACAAGCTACGTGGCAAGAAGGGCCCGGAGATTGCGAAACGCCTCGAGGCTAGCTCCACCGAGTTCGCCGCAGCGCTAAACAACACTGAGAATAAGACGTGGATGGAGCGAGACAACATGCGGCAAGTGTGCACCATGTTACATGACCTCAAGAAGTCGGTGGACCACTACCACCGGCGACTGTACCAACAAGGCAGCCGGCAAAAGAAGGTACACGAGGCTGAGGAGCCGTTGCGTCGACCGGCCACGGCAGTGAAGTGGGTCACCATTGAGGCTTTGCCACTCGGCGAGGTACCGCATCGCTCGATGGCGCTCCTAGACCGCAAGCTAGAAGACCGCCACACTGTCGACTTCGAGCCTATCGACGTCAAGCCCTACATGGGCGACATGACAACCAAGCAGCGACACGCGTTCATATTTCGCTTGAAGGCCGGGTTGTCGTACCCTTTTCAATTGTGGAGCTAGATGAAGGGCGGTAGCGCAGCTGGTGTGTCAGCTCACTTTTTGTGGAGGATCCGAAACAAAAAGCAGCGGCGGCGCATCACGGACGACCCTGTTCAAGTTGCTGAGAGAGACGCCCAAATAAAGGCATACGAGGACAAAGCAGCCGTCAACGTCACCACATTGAGTGAAGAGCATGAATTGCACTACAGCAGAGCAGTGCGCAGCGCCTACTTGGCAGCAGTCGTACATCCCAGTTTTGTTCACAACAAGTCAGCAGCCAGAGCATTATGGCGCTTCATCACCGGCCACCCCCTACCAGAAAATTATGATGTTTCTGACCAAGCCATCTTTGTGGCCCTGGTTGCCATCAACTCTGGCGCGAGGGAATTGGTGACTGATCTCCGGATGATGAATGGGCGTGAGAAGAAAAATGCGTTCGAACCCTTCTGGGTTGAGCTTACGAGTCAACTAAATGACTATCTGCAGTCCACAGCATAAGGAAAGGTGTGCCTCCTCCTTCCTCCCCCTCTATAGTCTCTGTCCATGTGTATAGAGATATTTTGCTTCTGAGATGTATATTAATTCACATGTGAATATTTAGTGTGCACTGCTGACATGCTAGAGCACGAACTTTATGCCTTTCGCACTTTCTGTGGAGAAGCTCATCGCCAAGGTGAAAAAATCTGTGCAAGTGAAGTACGGCAACAACCTCGAGGACCAAGAGATAGCTATCCCCTGAGTCAGTACCGTGGTATTGCAGTTCGCCCCCCCCTCCCCAAATGTCGAAGCAGCTGCCAGACACACAAGTGCGCCACCTCACACCGTCTACCATGTGCCATTCCCGTCGCACGTTTGTGTGGTGTTGTCTTGGTATGTGAAGCTACTATTGGACATACAGGTATGTTGAAGCTAGTACACAAGGTGCAGTGCCGCACACTGCGGCAATTCCACATGGACGCGCACTATTGCGCCAAGATAGATTCCGACACATATGTCTGTGGTATGCAGCCATTGGACTAGGATCACCCCTTGCACAATGTGTTTGTGTGTGACAGCCAACTTACATGTGACCAAGTGGTGGAGCCCACATTCTACAGCAGTGGCAACAAGCGCCGCAAGACATATGATGATGACGCCGATGTCAATGTCGAGCCAATGCTATGTGCAGTGTGTGATGGCATGTCAATGGATCCAGATGGCGGCTTCATTGATGACAAGCTAGCAACGGTATTTAATACGTTGCTCCTTATTTGCCAGACATGCCTAAATAACAATGAGAAGTATTATGCTAGGGGCCGTCAAAGGAATGGCAAGCAGATGCTCCGTGCACTAGAACTGGAAAGAAGGCGCGAGACAACGACCTCAAGTCCGCCGCCGCCGCCGGCATAGTAGCGGACAACTAGATGTGCTGAGAAATGCCTTTGTATTGTAGCCATACACCATTGTAATAATGTGGTTTCCGCTCTTAATGTTGTTCCCATGAGTGTACATGCACAGTCCTATGCAAATGCAGGTTGCTACTGAAGAAACATGCGCTTACAACGCAGGTTGCGTGCTGGCAATAGAGTGCACAGTACTTAGGGGGGGGACCTAAAACCGATAATTAAATCATACTGGCCTAATGGCAAATCGACGAAAGCGATGTATAACGCGCGCGTGATGAAAACATAAGGCCCTTGCTGTCAGATATTGCTTGAATTGAGTTCGTCCGCGATAATACTGCAATTAACTCAAGTAAAGTGCGCTAATCGGATGTCGGAAATAGCTTGAGTTGATTTCAGAATGACGTTTTGAACTCATGTGGCCGATTTTTCGAGTTCGGCACTTGTTGGGTCCCCATAGCTCTGTGTCGATGTGGTAGTCCTCATCTCGCAGTGCTGCTAGGGGTACCGTCGTCGTTGGGGCTGGGGCCATGGGTCGCACGGTAGGGTGGATCGAGGGTCGCTCGGTCGGCAGCTCTGCGCTACGGGCGCCGTGCTCCGTAATTCCACCCTTCGGCGTGTCGTCTCCGCCGACGGGACTGGCTAGCTGTGGGCTCACTTGTTTTGTTGCTGCTAGTTGAGGGATGATGGTCGAGCAAAGCGCGGATGTTAGTTTCGTAAAGGCATGTTAAAACCGGCCATTAAGACGTTCTTCCGATGCTGCAACGTTAGCGAGTAAGCGTTGCTCTTGTTGTTTGATTTTTACATATGTAACAGATTTCGGCGCGTCGCGAATTTCGTCTACGACTTGTCTATATGTAGCCATCGTATTTAGAGCAGGGTAAAGAGTTTCGTCTATGTTAGATGCGGCCGAGTGTAAGCTGTCACCTTGCGCAACTACGAGAGCTACGATGCACATTGCGCGAGCCGATTGGGCGAGCGCAAAGGCAGAACGTGGCTGCGCTACCAGCTAGAGGAGTTGCTTTAGAGGTAAAGCATGTGGGCGTTCGCCGACAATTTAGTGCGCTTTTGTCGCTTTGTCTCCTCGCGTTGCCTTCGGCGGACTCAACATGGTACGTTGATTAACCGTTAACCCCCAATATTTTACCAATATAAGAATATAGAGTACATGTTAGTATTAACTATCCAACTACGGTCGCCGATAGTACCTAGGTACTACAAAAAAGGGTATGCGAAAAAATTCTGGAAAGTCACACTTCTCCTCTGTGCTATGAAGGGCTGTGCATCAAGCATTCGAGGTCCGGGATCCTCCGCTGGTGCGGCGATATGATGATGGTTTGTAACTACCGCTGCCCTTGGCCATGAGCGTGAGGCCGTATTGGATGAGTTGCTCGGAGAGCATAGCCTTCCTTCCACTCACAGCGCGAAATGTCAAGGTCGTTAGTGAAGTACCGGTATGCCATGTAGGCATTGGTCTCAACAATGGCCAAAGTGTAGAGGAAGAACTTCATCCATGGGCTTTTGGACTTCCAAGCTTGTCCCACAGTACCAGGTCCGCACGCCAATTTGTTATGAAAATCAATGGCGTTGAAGTGCCGGCGGTAGATACCATGTACTTCTCGCTGCACCACATTGTAGACAGCACGGACTATTTTGCCAACCAGATACTTGCTCCGGACACGCTCCACAACAGGTAGGATTCTGTCGGTCATACACGTCGCAGCCACCAGCATGGCCTTTTTATCGACCCAGCCTGCGGCGGTCACTTTCACTTGGCGACCAATTGCCTCCATATCGAATGTTTTTGTGAATACATTGAAGCTGAAACGCTCCGCGCATGCAGCCAATATATCCGCCTTGGGGAAGCCAGCGCACCCTATCTTAATCGCCATTACGCATTACATACCATGCTTGAATAGCTCAAGCGCACACTTCACTGAACCGAACCACGCATCGGCAATAATGACTCGCCCGGAATTAAACCACGGTTCCACTAGACGTAAGGTGCATGCACAAGTAGCACCAAAGTCATTGTCCCATTTCTTGTCCCGCATGGAGTCCTTGCACTCTGCCAACTCCATTCGGACAACAATGCCCACAGTAGCACGTGCACATGTTTTTAGCATCCAGCCCAAAGGGTGCAGTTTGCGAGGTAAGAAGGTTAAATCGAGATCACCGCATAGTCCCAACCACTCGAACATCGTCTCGTCTACTGTAAGAATAGAGCCGGGAATGTAATTCGCGAAACACCACCCGTTAAGAACATCGATCCAGGAATTTACAACCTAAGTGTATGAATCCGGGTGGTGGGTTCTGTGTCTTGGTGGCCCCCCCTCCAGAAACAAAAGTACCTCTTCCGCTGATTGAAGCGAGTCCACGTCATTACTTTACTGAAATTGTAACGGGTTTCGAGGGAGGGGATTGTCCCGTGAGCAGGCTTGTCCCAAAGTCGCTCAAGCGAGATGCCGGGAAATGTAGACATTGCGATAATGACGCCCAAGAAGACATACATTTCCGCAAGCATGAAGTCGGCGCCCTACGGGGCGTTGTTACCGTTCAGCGATTCGTTAGTATCAAACAAGCACTCCTCAAGGTAGCTCGTGGGCAAAAAATGATGAGGTAGGTCAGCACGGTGCATGTTCCAGCAATATACCGAGTCCTAAGGCTCCCGCCTTTAATGGCCGGATTCATATCTTCAGTTCGGTAACATTTGATATCGGTTTCCGGCCGCCATGCGCCGGTAGTCGAGTCGTCATGTGTGTCGACGCCGTAGTCCTCGGGCGTAGCATCCTCGTCGTCAAGGTCCACGTCGTCCGAAAGAAGAGCCTCGGTGATCGTAACCATGTTCCTACGGTCATCGGCTGTGACGATAGAGGCTTGGGTCGGGTTTAGAGCGGTTTGTTCGTCCAGAGTTGTAAGGTCTCTCGCCTTAATGCTGATTTTTTTAGGTAGCGCGGTGTCACATTTTTGAAAATCAACTTGCGTCCACGCTCCCGCGTGTCCTATGACCACCCCCTCAACACTAGCGCCCTCCACAGGGTCTTGGGGGTTGGCACGACGCCACGCGCGCAACGCTGTGCCCGTTAGAGACGCCACGGCCGCACGGACGCGTGTGCCATCTCGCAGAGGCATGGTGGCGAATGGGCATGGGATCGTTCGAACCTGTAGATGTTTGAAATGGTGTAGAAGACTAACGGCGTGCCGCTACAGTCTGATCTTCTAAGGGAGGCATGATCCGGTCCCAAGGAGTCCTCTCATAGACGGAAACGCACTATGGCCTTAAGGTGACGGGCTGGTGCTTAGACAACGCAAGCCTAGTACCTAGGTACTTAAAATAGTACCTAGGTACTTGCCCCGTAATTGGATAGTTAAATGTAAATTGTTATTACTAAAAAGGCAGTGAAAACACCTAGCAAAAAGGAGCAAAGAGAAAAAATAACCCCACAAAAAGGGCGACGTTTTATATAAATCCGTAGCCGTTGCCGCAAAAAGCCCCCGCATCAAACATCGATGTATTCATAGGATCATGATGCGTCTGCCAAATTAGCCGCATTAATGCGTCCATGAACTAGCGCCCTCGTAAATCAATGCATCCGTGAATTAGTGCCGTGTTTAATCGATGCATACGTGAATTAGTATCCTAATTAATCAATGCATCCATGAGTTAGGGACATCTTAATCGATGCGTCCACGAATAAGTGCTCAATTTAATCAATGCATCCATGAATAAGTGTCCTATTTAACCGATGCACCCGTGAATTAGTATCCTAATTAATCAATGCATCCATGAGTTAGGGACATCCTATACAATTCCGGGACATCGGTAGCATCGATGCATCCAATTCATTTTTTCTTGGCGCCCGCCGGCGGCGCAGCGGCGGCGGCCCCGGAGGGGGGTGCGCTCGCAGGCCCGTCGGCACCTACCTCTACCTCCACGCGGTGGGCGCTGGTAACCCCATAGCCGTGCCAGGCCTGGCACGGTAGGGGGCCGAACGAGGTACCGACAGTTGCGATCCGCGGGATCAGCAGCTGTCGGGAAGCCATGTACGGAGGGTTTGGAAAAACATAATATCCGTACACCGGCACATGGATCTCCCGCTCGGCCAGTCCGATATGTCTTTCCGCGACTAAATACTCGCTGATACTCTCCCGACGATGGGGCGGGGGCGGCGTTTGCGAAATACTTTTTGGCGAAGAGGGGCACGGACGGATCAGCGGAGGGACGAGGGTGTCGGAGCTGGCGGCGGACAGTTGGGAAGCAGCGCTAGGGACGGCGCTCGCTAGCAGTCGCCAGCCCTGCGAGAGCCTTAGGTCTCCCCTGGGGGTGAGGCATGTTGCTACGCAGGTTGGAGGGTGGTCGCAGCCGGAGGAGCGGCACGGTCTGGCGGCGGCGGTCCCTAGGATCGCCCGCCGCCGGAAAATCCCGGTACGGGGGGTTTTTGGAAAAATTCCCGTACCCACAACCTTTTCATGACCGGCGACTCGATCCCTGTGTTCTTCCAACCCCTTCCCTAGTCGGTACCCGGTTATCGACAGGCTGCCTCAGGCAGTGTGCCTAGGGTTATCGTAACGGCACACTACTCGTAAAGGCGGCCCCCTTACAACGTAAACCACTGGGGGAGGGCACGAACGGCCACAACGCGATTAGATAGGTGTTGGAAACAGACGGGAAAAGGACAGGGGACATGAGAAAATCTGGCTCGGGGGCAGGACAGCCAGCCGGACACCGTATGCAGCCTAGTTCTTTTCTCTTCTCAGCCCCCGAAGGAGGAGAGAAGACTAGGCTAGGTGGCGAGCTGCGTTGGGAGGAGCGGATAATACCTCGGGCGGGGTTGAGCACGGATCGAGGCGGGACCGACGACGACCTGAGCGAGGGGGGTTTTTCACCTGCCTTTCCTCCCAAGCTCCGGCACGACCGGAGTCGCACAGGTGCCGAGGTCAGGCAGGTTCGCCTCGACCAGCTCCAGCTGAACAGACTTGCTGATCAGCGACCCCGCAGCGGCTGGAGCAGGCCGCGTATCGTGGAGACTAGCGACACAGTTTGTTTCATACTGCTGTATCCAAAAAATTTACTTATAGATCAGAAAATGATAAATACCTGGATACGGGTATGTTTTAGACGGTATCGTTACTGCCATTGGAGAGGTTGAGATTAGTGGTTCAACGGTCTACCTCACGCTTCTAAGTCCAGCTAGGCATAGCATAAGGGGGGCCAGAGACTCCAGCCGGTTTTACTGGTATTGGAGTAAAAAATTTCAAAAATTTCATTATTTGTTTTTCTTGAATAAGATGAATTAATGAGTCAACATCAGTGGAGTCTTGCTTAACTATATACACGGTTACCATCCGGTCATATTCATGCTCATCATTTTCTTAAAATTGTATGTGTGCGGAGGCCGATATTGATGCATCAATGCATTCGTCCCGCATTACCCGCATCAATGCATCCATGAGTTAGTGCCCTATTTAATCGATGCGTCCATGAATTAATGCCATATTTAATCAATGCGTCCACGAATTAGTGCCTTATTCAATCGATGCATCCACGAATTACTTGCCAATTTAGTCGATACATCCACGAATTAGTGCTCGGTTTAATCGATGCGTCCATGAATTAGGAAAATAATAAAATGGATTATGCATCAAAGTTTGATGCATTGCGCTTGATGCTTGATTTCTAGTTTTTGAGGCTGATGCGGAGGCTTACCCCGCCGACAATATTGCAAATACTACAAGTGCAGTATATCTGTATATTTATGTCCATATGTAGCCGGAAACGAGGTACTCGAAAGGCGCGTTTCATAAATTGCCGCAGCCGCATATACATATAGTTGTGGCAACAGCTACAAATACATATTGCATAAGCATCGCTACATCCCGTGAGGCCGTGACGCCGCAATGCCCGCGCACTCAAAGCTACTTTGTGCCAGCCGTCGCGGTACCGGTTACGCTGCAGGTGAAACTCTTTGGAGCGATGGTCTCGCAAAACCGTGCGATATCCTCGTCGGCGTGCCAAATGAGCTAGCTTTGACCAATCTCCTTACCGCCGCCTTCCTCACCCTCCTTGCATACGCCATCCGTGTCTTCCTTTCGTGCACCTCTCTCCTTACACTTGTTGGGTTGCTTATCGCGCTTCATGAGACCTTTCACCACCGCTCTCGTCTTCCGTGTGGTCATGTTCGGACTCCCGATCCTTCACCGGTACCCGCAAGCGTCGACATACTCAGTCTCCGACCTACTCTTGACTTTTGATGGCGCGTGTGAAGATATTTGGGCGAGCGCTCGTACTAGTTTGAAGTTCGACGGGTATCATCGTTGCACTGTTGTGTTGCTTCCAAATGTTGCGTTGCGGGCGGGGAGCTGTTGCAGATAGCGCGTACCCCATACCGACCCGGATGAAATTAACGCGTTATGGGCGCGGCACTATCGGGAGCTTTTGCGCGATCCTCAGCGTGCAACATGTAGGGCTAGCATTTACCGCGGGGCATGGGAGCGCCGCCGAGGGAGCCGACCCATCTCCCCCGCGCTAGTCATGCTTAATGGGCCCAAAGTCGGAGGGGAACTCTGCAAGACCCCCAAAAGGTTAAATTATAATGAAGCCTGTGGGTTGGATGGCATTACCGTGGAGACCTTAAAATTGGCGATATACGCCCCGGATAACTCTTTTGACAAATCTATGTTAGACTGGATAAGTAAGATATGGACTACGAAATGTGTCCATAATAAGCAATGGTGTAGCTCCGCGGTCGTGTCAATGCTGAAAAAGGGGACGTGACAGTCATGGATAAGCATAGGGGCATTTTCATCATGTGGGCTCTTATTAAACTACTTATGACGGCCGTAACTCAACGTCTTCAACATGTATGCCAAACGAATAAAATAATTCGCCGGTGGCAATGAGGATGTATGCCGGGAGAGGAGTGCTCCTTGCACGTCGCGAGGATATTTGATATCGAGGGCCGTCGCCATGCGTTAGGGTTACTTACGTATGCGGGGTTTATAGAATAGCGGAAAGCATACGATACTATCCCTCATGAACTTCTATTTTCTAAATTAGAGGCTAGTGGGATTCAGGGATATATGCTATCGTTTCGTAAAACTCTATATAGGGATAGCACAATCTAAGAAAAAACTGGAGAAGCCACCGGCATATTATCCGACCCCATCTCAATAGAGCGCAGACTGCGGCATCGGTGCCCAACATCCCCAATCCTCTTTAACATGTTTATCAATAATGATATATTTGACGGGATAGAAAAAATTGGGGTGCGAGGTACCGGGTTCCGTTGACATGCTTGACTCTAGGCAACCGTTAAGAATGCCGGGGCAATTATTCGCCGACGATACCGTGGGCCTTGCACCGTCGCTCGATGACTTGCATGGCATGTTCGTCCAATTTTCCCAATGAGCGGAGAGCCCCTATATCGGATTCGGAGTAAGCAAATCCGGGTTAATGGCGCTAGGCCGCCACTCCGACGAAGTCGCATTACGTGAACAAGGTGACCGTTGGCAGCTCGGGGGGGAGGGGGGGTACATATTATATGTGAGTACATGTATTTAGGCGCGTTGATAAATTCGGATTTAACCACGCGAAATATCGTGAGTGATAGGCTTGAAAAATTAGGCGCGCCGTTGAAGTGCTCGACTCGGTTTTAGGAGGGCGGGATATCCCCACTAATGTACGCACCTCGGTGCTAAAGGCTTGCATATTGCCGGTCCTTACTTACTATGGGTTTGAAGTATGGGGGGTGGATTCGAGTAACGGCGTCAATAGATTACAAACTATATTAAATCAATGTTTGAGGCGCCTAGTTGGGGTGGGTGCAAAGGCCCGTGGGGTGACCATAGCGCCGCTACTACGGGAGCTAGGAATAGCGCCCATAGAAGCAACGGCAGCAACGGCTAGGACTAGGGCGTTCTTTAAAGCGCCATACATGCATACGCGATGTGATTAGCCGACCTAGTCGTATGCGCCCAAATACTTGAACGTCAAGGACCGTGTGTTAGCTGGATTGTTTTGCTAGGGCAAGCGCGGAGTTAGCCTAGAACGTAGGCGTCCCACACGCGTGGGGGT
Organism: Tetraselmis chui; assembly: GCA_026401115.1. NCBI lineage: Eukaryota > Viridiplantae > Chlorophyta > Chlorodendrophyceae > Chlorodendrales > Chlorodendraceae > Tetraselmis > Tetraselmis chui. The sequence continues at coordinate 76,080 of JAPMLY010001723.1, forward strand.
CGTTGCAACCACTCTTTGCCTCAACCTAGTTAAAGCAGCGGTATGAAGTCGATTCGAGAAGTATCTTCGGCATGTACTAGTAAGTGGAGTATTCATTCCGAGGCTTCATATGCCGGACAGCCATTGCCGCAATACGGCACGGGCACTCACGCGAGGGCCTGTGTTGGGTTTCACATTATGACTCAATTTCGTACGCGTGTATTTCCCATAGCCCGTCGTCTAGCCCGCATTAATGCCATGCCTAAGCGTTTACACCATCATTGTCATGCATGCGGCGGGGATGTGCGTGAATCTATAAAGATACCTCGCTTGAATGCCCCCGTTGGGAGTGCCATCGTCGTCATTCTGGGACACTAGCCCCGTAGTTTGATCGTTTTCTATGTCGTGTCGCTACCTCCCCAAAAGATATGATTGCCTTGCTTTCAGGTGGTGTCCCTCCCTTATACATGGCGGCATGGCGCCATTTATTTTACAAGAAATGGGAGGCTTTTCCAATTATGGCGCCTAGCCCGGCCTCATATTGCTTTCTTTGTACTTCATGTATCGCGCTCCCGAAATGTTTTGCTCCGTGAGATGGGCCTTGCTCCTTCTCGCATTACTCAAATGAGCCGACGCCCGGACGGGTAGAGCGGACCTTTCGTGGTCAGTGCCGGGATTGCATTCCATCTTGTTTGCATGCGCTGGAAGCTTTTTAGTTTGTGAAACTCCAACACTCGCCTCGTTGTGGGGTTAGCGCGATACGTTACGTTTCTCGTGCAACGGTACGTTGTACACTCACACGAGCGTCGCCTAGCCGGGAGCATGACCGATGATGAGTTTGAGGCTTGTTTTGAACTTCTACTCTCAATCGTGCTTGCATAACGCCGCATGTAGAGGCCTAGAGGGTACTTGTGCGGGTTTTTCTGCGAGTCAAATATGTTGGGGGCAAAAAAAGAAACCGTACATTTGGAAACCTCATAGCTAACCATAACAAACTGGTTGGTGATTGATTTACAAAAAGCACTGCAGATACGAGGACATAGAAATAGGGGGGGCAAGGGGGCAAGAGTGACAAGAGGGTTGCGGAATCCAAGACACGGCAAAGTAAAGCACTACGTTGTGCACATACCTAGCAAAGAAAACACATGAGAACACGAGGAATCATGACAAGTTGATAAATCGTTCTTTATTCATTGTCTTGGTTGAGATGATATATTCAAGGGACTCCACGGTGTATTACTTCGACCCCAACGATGCTTCGCTCCTACACGGCACGGTTCAATCTCGTACGGGTGTCCGACAAGGAGATCCTCTTGGCCCGCTTTTGTTCAACCTGGCGATAAACACCCCCCTCCAGAATATTGGAGAACGGTGCAAGGATTCAGCGGCGATCCAAGCCTTTTTCTGATGATGGCAAGTATTTGATCAAAACGCCTTTCGTCCCGACTGTGATTATGGTGGCTACGGAGGAACTGGGGAAAGTGTGCTCGAATGTTCAACCAATCAAATCTTCGTGCATGGTACCTCCGGATACGGCCCTTGAACTTTTCGAGGTGATACGGGCGATGGTCCCCGTCGTTACGGGTACTAGTAACCTTGGAGCCCCTTTGGCGATGGACTTCTCGATCGCAAACGGCCCTCCAGCGTCTCATAATTAGAACTATGTTCACTCTTGGCTGCAAGACACCGTTGAGGCTCATCAACTCCTCTTGGACAAGATCGTATGCTTTGCTATGTCGGACTTCGGAGGGACACACGCCGCTTTCCGCTTGATGATCACGTGTGCGGTACGCCGCTATGGTTTCTTACTCCGCACCCTCCCCCCAGATATCTGCCGACCGCCGTACCTTGCTAATGCAGATAGGGCCGTTCGTGCAGCAGTTTATCGAATCTTGGGCGTTTCTTTGGACGCACAAACACTCGATCAACTGAATTGTGCTAAACGACAGCTCTCCCTCCCTGCGGAGTTTGGGGGGCTTAATGTACCGTCCCTCGAGCTCGACGCCGAACATGCTCACTATGCTTCATTCAATGCGACCCTCGCCAACCTGATTACTGATTACGAGTCCGAGTCGCTAGGTCCTTTGTACGGTCTCATCCGACAGGAACTACTGAATGTTGCCACTTATACTTTACCGTGGGCGGTCCAATTGCGCAATTCGTACGACTCTATCTCCACTATGGGCGGGTTTTCGGAATCGGAGCTTGTGGTGTTGACTAACACACTGAACCAAAACCTTTCCGATTATGCCGGGCCCGATGTCGAGTTGGTGGTATCTACGGTCAACAATGCGGTGGCACCCGCTACCCAAGTGACTAGCCTACAACTTCCGACTCCCGATGCTCTCACTCGCTTGGGAGATTCCGGGGGCCACATTCAACGGGGCATTTCGCGCATTCTTCGTGCCCGGGCCTACCTTGACCTCTTGGCGTTCTGCAGGCCTTCCCCACCGGACTATATGAGGGTGATTTCGGGTACGGGTCGCGGGGCTTTGGCTCTCTTTTTCGCTTCACATGAGTCAAGTTTCAAGGTGCCATCCGATTGCTATACGATGGCAGCCCACCGGGTGCTTGGCTTGACTGCGGAGCGCGCCTCTCATGTTCGAAAATGCCCTCGGTGTAATGAGGCCCCTTCAGAATCTCGCGGGTATGGATCTTCGTCGACGGTATCGAGCATCTTTATGTCGGGTGAGCGCTCAACAGCCGCTATGCCCATGGACCATATACCCCGGTGCCCGTGCTCTTCGTATATCATTCAACTCCACGACCGTATTGTCCACGTGCTTGAAGAGTTCATGCTTGAAGCGGGGGCTACTAAGGGCTTGGACTTGCGGTTGGAGGTCCGCCGTATTCGGTCGGGAGCTTCACGTGATCGTCCCGGGGATGTGGTTTGGTTAGACTTCATGGCTCCGCACCGTCATCTTGTTGTTGATGTGACGGTTACAAGTGCTCGCACGAACACCAACGTTCCTCGTATAGGTGCTCGCCTTCCACTCCCTGGCAGCCTTGCATTGGGAGCTGAGCAAGGCAAACTTGATGCGGACCTCCGCACTTCCGCTTTGCTTGGCACGCCTTCGGTTCAGTCGGTCCATGACTATTATCCCTTCGCCATGGAGGATGGGGGCCGGTTGGCGCCGATGGCGGCTGAGTTGGTCGATCGCTTGGCTATTTTGGTGGTTGTTCGTCGCTTCCCTAGCATGGGGGGCGGTGATTCTCGTTCCTTGCGCTCTGAGAGTTATGTCCGTATGCAACATTTTGTTCGTCGATCTACTTCTGTTCCGTTTCGGCGTTTTTTGGGGGATGTGCGACGTGAATTCATGCAACGTCTTTTTGCTGCTCTTCATGGCACTCTGGGTTCTTATCTCCGCGACGCTTTTCATGAGGGCAGTGCTAGTGCTGTGGCATGCCTTCCTGTTCCTCGGGCTTAGGTTTTTTCCTCCTTTTTTTTTTTTTTTTGCTTGGTGGCCTCCACTGCTTTTTCTTGTAAGATTTATTTTTTGGTCAGATTGATTTGAATCTAGAGGTTTGCATATCCAATATCATGTGTACGGGACAGTAACTCTAGCGGTTACTGTTACCGTTAATATCGGCGCGTCTCGCCTGCACGGCAACCACCTTGCCCGAACAGTTAGACGCAGCCAACGACCAACGACTTCCCCAACGGTCAGCTCTAGCTAGCCCGTGCCTTATAAGCCGTAGCTAGCCACGAGCCTAGGCACTCTCTGCTTTCGCGCTCAGCCAATCTAGGCTTCGCGCGAATGCAGTCTCGACTCTAGTAGTCGAGCAGGGTGTCAGTTTTACCTTTTCGTCCCATGCGCACTCGAGCGTCACGCGACACTTCCCCTCGTTCAGCTACGCGGTTCCCCAATATGCAGCCTGAGCAGTCTACGTCCGCCGCAGCGGCCGACCCTCACGCTACTACACTCGAACAACGCACAGCCGAACAGATTCGTACGGCAGTTTTGGCATCGGAGCAACGGATTACTGAGCAGTTTTTGGCGGCTAACGCTGCCTTACTCGCTCAGCTCCGACCGACGACAGCCACACCTGCTACTACTTATCAACAGCAGTCCATTCCCACCGACGCGACCACAGCGACGGAGGGTGGCAAGGAGGCCCCCGAGCCACCTATCGACCTGCTCGACGACGAACCCGACCCCTCCGCGGCCGAGTTTGTCGACTTCACCTACTACGGCGAAGTCATCCCGGCCGGCCTCGAACGTCCCCCCCGAGACGTCGAGGAGCCACGTCTGTGGACTCTCCCGGACGACACCGCCCGTGCCCTAAGCGACAAACGCACCCAAGCGGCATACGACGAGTACCTACACATCGGGTGCTATGCCTTCTTCGACAGTTGCGCCAACGCGGCAATTGGCGAGGCTTTGGACACGTTGTCGCACGGCCCACCTCTACCTGCAGAGCAGGCGGCAGCGATTGCCCTCATCCGAGCGGGCCATCGCACCCACACAGCGACGGAGGAGGCCGCCCGTACTCGATTGGGCTTCCTCCGCCTCACCAAGGGCGGACAAACGAGCACGGATGCGGACCGCGTGTTCGCCGAATTGGCACACGAGCGCTTCTGCCGACCGCGTCCTACCGCGGTCTCCGGCACATTGGACGCGCTACGCCAAGCTTTCGTCGACCGCACGCTTGAAGTCAGTTTACACGCTGCCAGCAAGGCCGCCGCCGGCGCCGCTTTCGCGAAGGTCACACCGGACAAACCCAACGGCCCCGACGCGCGGAGCCGCAAAGCCGCCGCCGACAAACGCAAAGCCGCCGCAACAGCAGCAGCCGCGGCACGAGCAACCCTCCCACCCAAGCCGACCGACTCGGCTAAAACCCCAAGCAAGAAATGATGGTGTAGCCCGCCGCGCCGATTCCTGCTCCCCGACATCTTCCTTCATGCGCCACCGCGTACGTCGAAAATGGCGGGAGTGGGAGCGCATCGGCGCGAGCGGCCAAGTCCTAAGTTGGATCCGCCACGGCGTACGTGTGAAGTTCAAGCACGGCCTACGTCCCAAGCCGTTCAACCATGGCATCTCCATGCTAGACGCCACACCCGACCAACTCGAGTTTCTCAACTCGGAACTACCACGCTTCGAAGCTTGCGGCGCGTGGGAGCGCTCTACGAACCCACGCTACGTCTCCCGGATGTTCTTGGTTCCAAAACCCGGATGCAATCAATGGCGCTTGATTATCGACCTTCGCGAACTCAACCGCTACTGCTCGACGTTCAACATGACTTGCGAGACCCTCAAGCACCTCCGCCATCTATCTCGACCGGGGGACTACTTCGTCTCACTCGACCTCGCCGATGGGTACTACACCCTTGGCATCCGGGAGGAAGACCGGGATTACTTCACGGTCAACTACCGCGGCACCTTATGGCGCCTCGCGTGCCTCCCCATGGGGTGGTCGGGCTCCGCCTACTACTTTTGCAAACTCACGCAAGTGTTTACGAACCACCTACGCCGCCCACCACCTCCCACGCCCGCAGCAACACCGGCCGGCCCACACCGCCCGTCCAAGCGCTTCCTCCGAAACGCGCGATGGCGAGGAACCCGACTACTCCCCTACATGGACGACTTCCTCTTCTTGGCGGACTCCTACGACGAGGCACTCTTACTTCGGCAGCGCGTCCAAGCCCTGCTCGACAGCCTCGGCCTACTGCGCAACCCCAAGAAAGGTATGTGGACGCCAACGCAAGTCGGCGACCACTTAGGCCTCACGGTGGATTTACACCGCGGCGAGTTTCGCGCCCCACTCGCAAAACTGCACCACCTCGCACAACACGCTTCGTCCTTGCTCGGACGAGCAGCGTCCAACGCACGCTGGCTACCCACACGCCAACTCGCAGCCTTCGCGGGAAAAGCGCAATTTCTCTACCTCGCCATCGCGCCCGCCCGATTCTTTTTGCGCGAGCTCCACAACGTTTTGGCTACCCGTACCGGTTGGGGGGGACGCGTGCGCCTCACCCACCAACTCCGGCGCGACCTCGAGTGGTGGCGCACGGTACCCTCCCAACACAACGGCCGGTCGATCTACAAGCCCATCGAGACCGCCTATTTGCACGCCGACTCGAGCGACTACGGATGGGGGGCCGTCCTCAACGAGGACGCCAATTACCAAGCCCGCGGGTTTTGGAGCGCCACCGACCGCCTCCAACACATTACGTGGAAAGAGCTTCGGGCAGTCCGGCACGCGGTCGAAACCTTTCTCCCGCAACTCCGAGGACGACAAGTCCTCCTCCACGAGGACAACACTGCCGTGGTCGCCGTCCTAACCAAGCTAACTTCCCGGTCGCCCGCCATGATGACCGAGCTACGGCGTTTGTGGTTCCTACTCGACACCAACGACATCCACATCCGCCCACGCTACATCCGGTCGGCCGCCAACGTCTGGGCCGACACGCTCAGCCGCGAACTGGACTCCGAGGACTGGCAGCTAAACCCTCAACTCTTCAACCACCTCCAGCGTCGGTGGGGCCCGCATACGATCGACCGGTTCGCGTCTATGCTCAACACGCAGCTGCCACGCTTCAACGCCCGCTGGCGCGACCCCTTGTGCGAGGACATCGACTGCCTACACCTCCCCGACTCGGCGTGGAGACGCGAGAACAACTACTGCAACCCCCCTTGGTCGGCCCTACCCGCACTCGCCGCGAAACTCGAACAAGCTCAAGCCGAGGCAACAGTCATCGCCCCCTACTGGCGAAACAAAACATGGTACCACGCGTTCGCCCGCTTGGCCACGGAGACCGTGCACTTCCCAGCGTCCCGCGACATGTTCTTCCCCGGCAGGCTAGGCAAGCAAGAAGGGGTCGGACCTCCCGCTTGGAGCATCGTGGCCTTTCGGCTGGCACCCCCGCTTGGCTCTACACCCGACGCGGTGCGATTGGCCGAGCGATACGCCCGGACCGATTAAATGCGCCTGTACAGGACGTCCGCCCTCTGCGTACAGGACCCCCGCGCTACGAATTACGCCTCGAAGCAGCACAGTCGCCCTGGTCCTCCGAATTGGCTGAAACTTTTCAAGACCTCCTAGGATCAGATAGGCTCGGGGTTACAGCGGTTGCCCTACTCAGCAACTCGCTAGCGCCCTCGACGTACCTGAGCTACCGGAGCGCAATTCGACAGTTTTTTTTTTTTGTGCAGAAGAAAATATCGCCCCGCTACAGGCCACGCCGGCCACGATGGTCCGCTACACGGCCTGGCTAGCCCTCTTGGGAACGGTCGCGGCCAGCTCGCTGCAGCCTTACTTCAGCGCAATTAACAAGTACTTCCGCGACCACCGGCGCCAACCTATCGCCGTGGGCGAGCTCCTGGCGGACGCCCGCCGTGGACTCGACATGCTACAGCGCCGCCTGCTGCCCACCGCCGCTCGCCTCCCGCTACCCGCACAAGTCGCGCTGAACATCCTGCACGCCGCCAACACCCTACGCGGCACTTTCGCGTGGACCCCTGCTGCCCTCCCTCAGATGCAGCGCTTGAGAGCCTGTTTAGCGGTGTGTGTCAATTACACGTTTTTCTGCCGCGCCGAAACTGGCGCCCCCTGCCAGACCGGCGACCTAGTGGTCGACAGGCCCTCTCAACAAATCTGCCTGTTCGTACGTAAATCTAAAGGCGACCAGCGCCGCGACGCGGCAGATAAACCTGTCATCGCTATCCCGGTCGCAGCTAACCCCGTCCTGGCAGACCTGCTCATCTACTACACGGAACAGCGCGCGACTTTCTGCAACAAATTTTACAACACGCCACCCCCACTCGCCTTTTGGAGCTGCTCCCCTGCTGAACCTTCCGCCGAGTGGGGCGCCGCGGCCACCATCTCCGCCTGGCTCACCCTCGCCCTCCGTACCGTCAACTCCGCCGCCCCCGCCGGTTTCAAGTGGACATCGCACAGCCTACGGAAAGGCGCAGCGTCCGCTGCCAGCTGCATCGGCGCCCCCCTCCCCGTAATCAAATTTATGGGTGGCTGGGCCAAAAACAGCTCGGTGACCGAAGGAAAATATATTGACCCAACCATGACCCCAACCCCTGCTGCTTGGCGGTTCTTCGGCTGGCTCACTCCATCCCCCCCTCAACACTAATTCTGGCTGTGCAAGCCTTTGGCTTTAGGTTACTGGCAAAACGTGCCCTAGGGTAAATGGTCAGATTGATTTGAATCTAGAGGTTTGCATATCCAATATCATGTGTACGGGACAGTAACTCTAGCGGTTACTGTTACCGTTAATATCGGCGCGTCTCGCCTGCAGGGCAACCACCTTGCCCGAACAGTTAGACGCAGCCAACGACCAACGACTTCCCCAACGGTCAGCTCTAGCTAGCCCGTGCCTTATAAGCCGTAGCTAGCCACGAGCCTAGGCACTCTCTGCTTTCGCGCTCAGCCAATCTAGGCTTCGCGCGAACCCACCCACCCATCCCTATAATCCTGCGCTAATTGACCCCCAGACCCTGTCTGTGGGTGTCTTTTGGCCAAATTGTAAGCAAGCTGACATCTTTGGCAAAACGTGCCCTAGGGTAAATGTTATTTATTTATTTCTCATGCATTCTTTAACTAAATTGTGTAAGTACGTCTTCCCCCCATTCTTCTCTATATGATGAAATTCCGCTACTTTCCTCACCCATCGCCGCGCCCCCGCAGTGAGAGGTTGTCTTCACAGCTGAGACCAGACAGCTTCATTCACCGCGCCTCCCGTGCGCACCTATGACTCCCGCATCACGCGAGGTGAGTACAAAGTCGACGATAAAGTGCGAACGCGCGTTAGGGTGACGGTTACCCTGCAGATAATGCTCGGCCGTGCCCTGTTTCATCTCGGCATCCAGCAGCAGGTAGTTCTCACCCAAACCGCCGTACCGGTACGCACAGCTGTCACCTGGCCCGCCATCCACCTTCTCATCCCGCCTTGCCCTTCTTCACTACCGTCGCGGCTCGTGCTCGCCACCGGTGTAACCCCAACCTTCCCCGCTTCGCCTGCGGTATCATCTACCCGCTCAAATTTGGCGAGGATGGCTCACGTGGGAAGCGGCGCGCCATCATCGGAGCGCGTGGTGGGTGAGAAGGAAGTACTCGGTAAGAGTCGCTGGTTGCAGCTAGTGAACGTCACCTACGACCGCGCTGGCCAGGTTCGCCTCCCGTCCCACCGTCCTGCGCTGTTCAGCACACGCACCAAATGATCCTAGAACGGGATCGTATGAAGGAACAACCAGTTTATATGACACCCGTCGTCCCATCCGCTGAGGAACTATCTGATCTCGTCCCAGCTCGAATGTGTCGTGTGAGCTTTGGCCCTACTTTGTCAATATCTGCAACATCACGACCACAGTATATACCTGTCATTATCATCCCCATCATAATGATATTCTTTACAGCAGTATTCTTTGAATTATTATCACAGTCGCCGCTGTTTTGATATCGGGTTGGTGCCCTCGCTCTTGGGTGGCTGTGCAAGTGTTGTTGCCGGCTTCCCTCTGCTGTGATAGAGCGGTCCGCGCGGGTGTCGGATGAATTCGCGCTTTTTTTTCTATTACCCGTACGTACACTTTTTGTGTTTATTTGTTTGTTACGGCTATTTATGTAATTATAGAATAAATTTTATACTTTGACTTCGGGGCTTGAACCTCGTTTTTAATTTCTTTGCATTTCATATCACTGTTGCCACTTCTGCAGTCACGATGATAATCATTGGGAGGGGAGTCTTTTGTAGAAGTGAGAGACCTGAGCATTGTGTGTGTGTGTGTGTGTGTGTGTGTGTGTGTGTGTGTGTGTGTGTGTGTGTGTGTGTGAGCGTGTGTGAGCGTAAGTGTGTGTTATAGTACGTGTGTGTTTTAGTACGTGTGTGTATGTCAGAAAGAGAGAGAGTTAGCGTAGCGTGTGTGTGTGTGTGTGTGTGTGAGAGCGTGAGCTTGTGTGTGTGTTATAGTGCGTGTGTGTATGTCAGAAAGAGAGAGAGAGACAGAGAGTTAGCGTAGCGTGTGTGTGTGTGTGTGTGTGTGTGCGTGTGTTTTTGTGTCGTCGGCTGTGCCGTGGCTTATGTGTGCTGGCCTCGACTATGCCTTCCGCCTTCTCCTCGTCACCATGAAAGCTCCAGATTTTCCCCTTATGAAGTTTGTTATCAACCGGATTGCTCTGCGTATGCCTCCCGCCCCACCCAGGAACGCACGTGGCAGTACTGCGAGCGCACCACAACCTCCTCCACCAAAGTAGACGGTGGGAGCCCCCAGCCTCTACCCCCCAGCAGTCGAAAGCAGACTCTTGTTTTGGTTTATGGCCGTACTATGTACATATTACGTGTTTTATTGGGTAAGAGTGGATTAACTGGATTTCATGGCGGATGGACTGACGTCTGTCACAGAATGAGGGAATATGTAGGAATACCTGCACACGATCTGTTAACAAGAAGGGAAGTAAACAATCAACTAGAAAAACAAGCAGAGGAACGTTGTAACCATGGACAGGCAGGAACATTGTGGAGAAAATGGAATGTAATTGCAATGTAATGAAAGTGGGTGGATTATGAGAAACATAATGGGTTGAAGTAAAGACAAAGGACCCTATTGGTTGATCCACGTCGGCTTCCGCTACCGCAGCTGCTGACGAACCCTGCCACCGCAGCGGTGGTTGTGTTTGCGATTGTGAAGAAGCCGGGCGAAGGCGCCAAGGTGGTCGTGGTGAAGCAGTTCCGCCCGCCGGTGAACAAGTACACCGTCGAGCTGTGCGCTGGCCTGGTGGATGAGGGGGAGACGGTGGAGGAGGCGGCGCTGCGGGAGCTGAAGGAGGAGACAGGGCTGCAGGGGAAGGTTCTGTTTACGGGGGGCAAGCAGTACATGAGCCCCGGCCTGACCAACGAGTGTGTCAAGACGGTGTTCCTGGAGGTGCAGGCCTGCACTATTTCTCTGTTGCGTGTGTGTGTGTTTTTTTGTGTGTGTGTGTGTGTGTGTGTGTGTGTGTGCATCTTTGTGCTTGTCTGTGTGTTCCTGAACCTGTGTGTTATTGTCTCCTTGTATCTGTG
>JAPMLY010001724.1:0-50000 GCA_026401115.1 Tetraselmis chui
CCTCAAATCATGCAAATCCATCACCACACTCACGGGGTCCACCACCCCCCTCTCAGTTCCCATCCGCCTCCTCGCCGCAATCCTCACCGAACCCCTCGATACTATCCACAACCGCCTCCCCATCACAAACCTCAATACCAACCAGGCTTCCCCCCCCACCACTATACATCCCTCGTGGTTACCCCTCCTCTCCCCTCACCTCTCCCGCTCAGCCCCCAACCTCCAATCTGGCATCCACACCGCCCGCGCCAATCACCCCACCCCCTTAGCACCCATCACACACCTCGACACAGAATACCTCACCCCCTCAGACCATCCCTACCCCCCCTGCGACGTAACCCGCATCATCTCCAAACACAAAGACACAGAATACGGCCAAACACAGTACATGGTTGAATGGGCCCCAGAGCACCTCACAGAATGGGACATACAGCTACAACTCGACGACGGCTTCCGCCTCATCTCCTCCACTCCAACATCGGTATGCCTCCCCACCCCCTCCCCCTCTGCCTGCTCCATCTGTCATGAACCCCTGCACACAGAACCCTCCTCCGCATGCTGCACATGTCCGCACTTTGCCATACACTCCCAGTGTCGCCCAGCCCAGGGACCCGCCACATGGCAGTGCGACTGGTGTGCTCGCGGCCAACAACACGACCTCACCCACCTCCACGAAGTGCAGTGGGCCCCATGCCTACAACTCCACGACACCATCAGTGAGACCCCCTCCGGCCCCACCGCCCTCACCGCATTTAACTCAGGCTATGTCCCCTCCACCACACCCATACTACCAGAACCCGGACCCCCTCCATGGTCACACCCCCTCATCACATTCAACCATGACCCCATCAACCCCGACCTCGACATGCTCCCCACCGGTAAATTCGCTATCCACGCACACCCCTCACTCCAAGACACCACCATACTCTGCACACCCGACGGCCGCGCGGTCACCACCCTCAACGGCCCCCGAGTCCGCCACCTCTACCAACTCTTTCGCCCCGACCTCTCGCGTCTTACGTTTGAAGAGGAGGTCTACCACCTCCTCACCCGCATAGGTTCCCGCTCGGAAATCCACTCACCCACACCCGCCACCACCACCCGCAATAGATGGGCCACTAGAGAAGACCTCCTCACAGCACTCCGTCACACATTCAGCATCCAGACAGAACTCTACTCCGACCCCCTCAATAAATCACTTCACTCCCACACCTACCACTCCCTCTACCCCGAAGACATCGTCTTCTCATCTAGCGGCAGCAATGCCCCTCACACCTGGCAAGGCACCAACATAGCCAACCCCGAATACGACCACGAATGCATGAGACGAGCCATGGAACACGCAATCACCAGCGCACACCTCACAGCCCATCACACACCCAGCGCAACCATCCTCATCCTCCCCCGATGGGAACACACACCATACCGCCATTCCAAATACATCGACTCCCCATACACCCACCACCTCTACACCCTACCTAATGACGCAAACACATTCCTGCCCCCCGACCAACACACTGGCAACCCCACCCCTACCCCCTTCGGCACACGCTGGATGGTAGACATTTACCTCGTCGCTAACCCCCTCGCACTCTCCACCCTCCCATCACCCACAGCCATGACCGCACTCCATAACACTCTTGAATCTATCTACGACACTCACCTCCCCATCCCCACCATCACCACCCCCCCCCCCACACCTCCTTGTCTCCTACTCACCCCACTCAACAGGTATATACCACCGCCCCCCGAACCCAACTCACCCCCTCACGTACCCCCTCCCAGAACGCGTACACCTAACGTACCCTCCCACCAGAGGCACCCCTGCTTGGAACTGGCAGGACTTTGTATACACCGACGGCTCGAAAAAAGGCGGCACGGCCCCCCTAGGAGCAGCAGCCACCCACCCCGCCTCGGACACCAAAATCAAAATCCTGGTGAACTCTACCCCTCCCTCACATACAATTAATCGCGCCGAACTTGCAGGCATTGATATAGGCCTCCAACTTGGCCACACCCACCTCCTCACAGACAGTGCATGTTCCCTTCGCCTCATACAAGGTTACTTAAACTGCCCATCCGCCTACCGCCATAACATTCACCGAGACACCCTCCTATCTATCACACACACCCTTACAACCCGCTGCGCAGCAGGCATACGCACACACCTCGGCAAAATCAAAGCCCACAACCACTCCATCGGTAACGACCTTGCAGACGCCCTCGCGAACCAAGTTGCGGATGGCCAACCACCCGATACTATATATACTACAGGTTCAGAAGTCACGATAGGCCACTGGACATGGCCGTACACCCTCATTCCACAAACCCTAGGCGAACCCATACCCTACAGATACACCAACCTCAAATCCGACGCACACAAATACAGCACACAACACACACACACTCTACTCTCGGATACAACCAAACATGGAGCCCTCCTCGCTCGTGCAGCGAAGGACGGCGCCGACTTCTCATATCACAAAAAACACTCCTCCCTCACAAATATCCAGTTCACACACAAACAAGAATTCATGTGGGGTGTCCACAACACCCGCCTCCTTACTCACAACCCCACCCTGCGCTGCCCACTATGTGGACAATTCACTAGCAACGGCCACATGGCCGGTAACTGCCCCTCTATGTCTGGACTAAGACAGGACCGACACAACAGCGCTCTGCAACTACTCCTAACCCTACTGGAACGCCACAACGGAGGACGCTGGGAGACCATCACCGCAGACTTCGGTAATAAACCCATAAAATTGTTTGAGTCCCCCACCCCTACCCACTCCCCTCACGATTGCCACCCTCCTCCCCCCACCCGCATGCCCACCCGCCTTGTTGCTGCTGATGAAGGCCTCTCTCATGACTCCCTAACATCATGCCCCGCCGTCCTCCCCCCTGAGATTCTTCCCCCCCAACTTCGTCCCTCAGCACACAAACCTGACTTCATCCGCATCCTCGAACCCAGATTCGTTGGCCACTCCAACGGTCGCCGCCGCTATGCAGCTATTAAAAAGATTCAGATAGGGGAATGGAAATACTGCACAGACAACAACCTCACTCACACAGCCGACCTCATACGTGACAAATACACACCCGTTGCGAACGCCATCAGAAACCACTGGCCAGGCACAGTGGTCGACATCCTTCCCATCGTCATGAGCCGCACAGGTACACCGCACTCCTCCACCATCACGAGTCTCACCTCCCTACTCACCGCCCGCACAGACCCCCCTGATAAACTAGTCACGAAAGCACACCTCGAAACATCTCGCATTCTTACACAACTCCATACGCATACTGTCCAATGGCTGCATCACCTCCTACGCATATACCGCATCAAGTCCCGCACGACCTCCCGCCGCGCATCCGCACATTGCTTCCACGCACGCCCCTGACTGCACACATCCCTCACCTCTACTTGCATCCTCCCCGGGGGGAGTCAAACACCCGAACAACCTTGGAGAGGTTGGATTAGGTGGTTAACGGTCTAGCCCTAACTTGTAAGTTCCCTGTATGACATAGTTGGGAGGGCCCAGAGACAGCAGCCGACGCATCCGGCTTTTGGCGAATAACCGGCGCATACGGTACATGTTGTAAACAATTTCAATTTCAATTTCAATTTCTCTTCAAAGGATGTTCGGGGGTTTTACTTCCCCCCCCCCCCCCCCCCCCACCCGGGGAGTGTGCGATGCGAGGTGATGGCGACGTGCAATTACAGGCGTGCGGAGGTGCAGTGTGTGGAGGCGCGGCGAGAGGTCGTGTGGGATTTGATGCTGTATACAAGTAGGAGATGATGTAGCCATTGGGCAGTGTGCGTGTGGAGATGTGCAAGGATGCGAGACATGTCGATTTGGGCTTTGGAGATGAGTTTGTCAAGAGGGTCAGTGCGGAGGGTGAGTAGAGAAGTGAAAATGGTAATGGTGGATGAGTGCGGGGTACCCGTGCGGCTCATGACGATGGGGAGGATATCGACTTGGTACCTGGCCAATGGCTGTGGATGGCATTGGCGAGGGGTGTGTATTTGGCACGAATGAGTTGGGCTGTTTGGGAGAGGTTGTGATCCGTGCAGTACTTCCATTCCCCTATTGGAATATTTTTGATTGATGAGTATCGGCGGCGACCGTTTGTGAGACCGACGAATCGAGGTTCGAGGAGGCGGATAAAGTCGGGTTTGTGCGCCGGGGGTCGTAGCGCGGGGGGGGGGGGGAATCTCGGGGAGAAGGATGGCGGGGCACGCGGTTAGGGAGTCGGGCGAGAGACCTTCGTCAGAAGCAACAAGGCGGGTGGGCATGTGGGTGGGGTGAGGGGGGTGACAGTCAAGAGGGGTGTGGGAGGGTGTGGGGGATGCGAATGATTTGATGGTTTGTTACTGAAGTCTGCAGTGATGGTCTCCCATCGTCTACCGTTGTGGCGTTCCATGAGGGAGAGTAGGAGTTGTAGCGCGTTGTTATGGCGGTCATGTCTTAGCCCATGCATGGTGGGGCAGTTACCGGCCATGTGGCCGTTGCTAGTAAATTGGCCACACATGGGGCAGCGCAGGGTGGGGTTGTGTGTGAGGAGGCGGGTGTTGTGGACTCCCCACATGAATTCTTGCTTGTGGGTGAATTGGATGTTGGTGAGTGTAGTGTGTTTCTTGTGGAAAGTGAAGTCGGCGCCGTCCTCCGCGGCGCGGGCGAGGAGGGCACCGTGTTTGGATGTTTGTGAGAGGGCTGTGTAAGTGTGTTTGGTGCTGTGAGTGTAGGATTTGTGGAATGAGGGTGTGTGGCCAGGTCGAGTGGCCTATCGACACGTCCGAACGTGTCGTGTATGTTGTGTCGAGTGGGTGTCCGTCTGCAGGTTGGTTAGCTAGTGTGTCTGCGAGGTCGTTTCCTAGTGAGTGGTTATGTGCTTTAATTTTGCCGAGGTGTGTGCGGATGCCGCAAAAAGGTCAAGCGAGACCGCGCTTGCTGTGTGGTTGATGCTCTTACAAAGTTGAATTTGCAACTTGTGCATGGATAGATGACTCTATTTTTGGAACGTGAACGGTTGGATACAAGTGGTCAAGCAAAGATTCTGACATGCTTGCGTCGTAGGTATTGTTACATACTCGGTAGCAGAGAGAGATCTTAGACACCTTGCTAGAGTGCTAAAGTCTAGATGCCGTTTGCGAGAGCTGTGCTCGCGCAAAAGGCAGAAGGTGGTCTAACGGTGTGTGCGGCGCGTCATATATAGGGATTCTATTTTACTAAGGCAATGCATGTAAACGCTAGCATGGACATTAAGACTAGCGAAGCGTGATGGCAACGCTTGGTAATCTAGTACCCGTGCAATTCAAACCTCTATAAGTTAACAACATGATGAATAAAGACTCGAAATCACTTAAACTGAATAAAACGGGGCATGTCTTCCTACCTCGCGTAGGCTGAATCATACTTTGTATTTTCTTGATTGGTCATTGCTTCGACTCTTTTCCGACTGAGTTTAGCGATAGATCCTCATGGCCCCCACCTTTTTTCCCATGTCCACGTTCGTACAGTTCCTTATTGTAATTATTTACATGCCTAGTTTAGCGATTGTCGCTATTCCAAATGCGGGGGAAAGCCAATGCATGTTAATTTATGAGTGCCCTTTCAAGAAAGGCAGTGGAAACCACGAAGCAAAAAGGAGTAACGAGATGGGGGGAAAATCTCACATGCCTAATTCGTCTGTTAAGCTACTTGTTGATGTACATGGAGGAATGAAGCGCAACGCAATGATGTGATGACACTCAATTATCCTTAGCAATAATTTGACGCTGGTGACGATCATGTTGATTTTGCAACGGCTAAATTGAAATTGAAATTGTTTACAACAATAATACCAGTATAAACAAGTTACTATCTCTGGCCCCCCCGTGCTAAGCCAATGTGGACTCATAAGCGTGAGATAAACTGTGAACCACTTATCCCAACCTCTCCATTGGCAGTGACGATACCGTCTTAAACATACACGTAACCAGGTATTTATTATTTCTTGATCCAAACGTATATTTTTTGGATACAATGTGAAAAAAAAAAGTGTCGCTAGTCTTCACGATACGCGGCATGCTCCAGCCGCTGCGGGGATGCTGATCAGCGAGGATGGTAAGTGTGAGCTGGTCGAAGCCAACGTGCCTGACCTCGGGCACCGTGCGACTCCGGCCTTGCCGGAGCGAGGGAAAAAGGCATGTGAAAAACCCCCTCGCTCAGATCGTCGTCGGTCCCGTCTCGAACCTTGCTCTACCCCGCCCGAGGTACTAGTTGCTCCTCCCGACGCAGCTCGCCACCTAGCCGAGTCTTCCCTCCTCCTTCGGGGGCTGGGAAGAGTAAATGATTAAGCTGCAGACGGTGTCCGGCTGCCTCTCCTTCCCCCGTGCCAGACTTTTTCCTGTCCCATGTCCGTGTTCCGTCTGTTTCCAACACCCATTTGATCGCGCTATGGCCGGCCGTACCCTCCCCCGGTGGTTTACGTTGCTAGGGGGCCGCCTTTATGGGCAGTGTGCCGTTACAATAACCATAGGCACACTGCACGAGGCACCCTGTCGATAACCGGGTACCGACTAGGGGAGGGGTGGGTCGGACACATGGATCGAGTCGCCGAACCACAAACGATGTTGGGTACGTGAATATTTTTCCAGAAGCCCCCCGTACCGGGTTTTTCCGGCGGCGGGCGATCCTAAGGATCGCCACCGCCAGACCGTGCCGCTACTCCGACCGCGACCGTTCTCCGTCTTGCGGAGCTTCAGGCCTCGCCCCCAGGGTAGACTTAAAACTCTCGCATGGCTGGCGGCTGCTAGCGAGCGCCGTGCCCTAGCGCTGCTTCCCAACTGTCCGGCGCCGGCTCCAACACCCTCGTCCCACCGCTGATCCGTCCGTACCCTTCCTCGCCAAAAAACAATCCGCAGACATCGTTCCCGCCGCGACGGGAGAGTATTTGTGGGTATCTAGTTGATGAAAAACATATCGGACTGGCCGAGCGGGAGACCCCTTCGCTGGTGTGCGGATACTATGTTTTTCCAAAACCCTCCGGACAAGGCTCCCCGATAGCTGCTGATCCGGCGGATCGCAGCTGTCGGTACCTCGTTCAGCCCCCTACCGTGCCAAGCATGGCACGGCTACGGGGTTACCAACGCTCACCGCGTGGAGGTAGAGGTAGGTGCCGACGGGCCTGCGAGCGCACCCCCCTCCGGGGCCGCCGCCGCTGCACCGCCGGCGGGCGCCTTGCCGCGGTTTGTGCTCGTGGGCAAAGGGTTGTTGCTAGTGGACAGAGATTTGTGGCCGATGATAATGGCACTCG
This sequence comes from Tetraselmis chui, assembly GCA_026401115.1. NCBI lineage: Eukaryota > Viridiplantae > Chlorophyta > Chlorodendrophyceae > Chlorodendrales > Chlorodendraceae > Tetraselmis > Tetraselmis chui. The sequence goes on from JAPMLY010001724.1 coordinate 7,303, forward strand.
TGCTTTTGTGCCTACCGATGAGGACAATGAGTATGCTTGTGGGTCGGAGCCGGGCTTCAATGCATCGGGTGCTATGTCCCCGTCGTGAGGGGAGTGCTACACTTGCGCCACGTGTGGAATACGGTTTGCTGGCCGCAAATAGCGCTCTAATTTCGCCCGGCACACTAACATGTTCATCATAAATGGCAATGGCCCCTCCACCTCCGCCCACAGTCGCCAAGCCCGCCACCTTGCGACCCCCTCTCCGGCCTTATTCTCCCTTTGTGCCTCGAGCGCACACACTTTATTTTCCTCTCAAGCTCGCCCCATTTCTGCTATGTGCCCCCACTGTGTGGCCGCTCCCGTCTCTCCAATGGCCTCTCACGACTGGGTTGGCTTCTCCTGTCCGTCGCACCATGGACCACGCCCCTCCCAAACAGTTGTCACCCCTCACCCCCGTGGCTCTAGTGGATCTCCCCCCTTGGCTCCACTCCCTCCCCTATCCCGTGATGAGCCGGGGCTAACACCCCTCACCCCCCCCCCTCCTCCACCAAATGGACCCCCGTAGCCTCATGGTCAAGGCTTTATGCCCTTGTTTGCTGTCGCACTCCGACGAAAGGCTGCTCTCCGGTCTCTTCCTCGCGTTGTTGGTCCTGCCTCATGGTGCTCAGACAACGACCATGTCGCATGCGTATTGCGGCTTATGCATATCCCTGCGGCCCGGAGGGTTTGTGCGACAACGAGAGATGACCTCGGTTTTGCTCTAAAAGACACCCTCGAATATGCGACCTCCCTTCCCTCCACGGACTCTCGTGCCGCCGGAACTTTTTTGGCAATTCATGTCTTTGGCGGCCTCCTCCTCCGTCCGTTTCCGGCTGCGACCGGTGCTCGCATTCGCTCCTTTGTCCGACGTTGAGTCCGTCTTTGGTTCTCTGAGTCCGGAGAGGATGGACTCACGGGCATCGATACCCTTCCACGTGATTTTCGGGATGGACGTGAGCTTGCCCGTGCGTGCCCGGGGGCTTATGTGTCTAGACGCTCCGGTGGTCGGGGCCGGGGTGGGGGTGGCTTTCCCCGGCGCCGGGCCCGACCTACTCAAGGGGAGAAGCATCACCCCCAGTTCCATCATTCAGAAGGTGACCTCCGACGCCGTACTGCCTTCTGTCGAGCCCGTGAGCTAGTGGAAGTAGGCCAACTGCGACGGGCCCGCATGGCCTTGGACGGAGCCGACTTGGTAATGGTGGAGGACGTGGATGCGACTGTGGCTGCTCGCCAGCGGCTGCATCCTCCGCTTGGTACCCCAACCCTGATTGCGACCTCCCTGACCCCATGCCCCCTCCGGCGTGCCCACCGCTCACTTACCTAGATGACCGTGACAACCGCAAAATATGGGAGGAATCTATGCTCTTTTTCTTGATCAAAGCGCCTCGTTTGTCAGCCCCCCATGTTGACGGCATGCGGTGGGAACATGCCCGTGACTTAAATATCCCGGCATGGCGCAAGTGGATCAACCGCTACTCGGCGGGAAACATTCCCGATGTTGCGGCAGAATTTCTGGCGAGTGCGACCGGGTGGGCTCTCCACAAGCAGACAAATGTCGACCGTGACGCCACTCGCCTTCGGGGCAAGGCTGCTAAGGTTCGGATGCTTGTTGTTGGCATCGTCATGTCGCGGCTAGCTCACTGCCACGCCATTGCGCGGATAGCGAATGTGGCGGCCGACCACTTGGGCCATATACTGATATCGGTTTTCACCAAAGCTGGTATCGAGCGAGCCATACATACCACTCGTATCGGCTAACAAACTATTCCCGATGGGAGCCTCCTCAGCTTGGACTTGGAAAACGCCTTCAACACCATTTCCCACCGGAGTTTCCTTGCATAGCAGTACAAGAATCCCGACTTACATCATATTATCCCAAAGATGTTGGTTGAGATGATATAGTCACGAGTCTCCACGGTGTAGTATTTCGATCCGAAAGGTGCCTCGCTCTTGTACGGCACGGTTCAGTCTCGTAGGGGTGTGCGAAAGGGAGACCCTCTTGGCTCGCTTTTGTTCAACTTGGCGATCCGCACCCCCCTCCGGAATATTGGTGAACGGTGTAAGGATTTCTCAGCGATCCAAGCCTTCTTTATTGACGATGGCAAGTACTTGATCAAATGCCTTTAGTCCCGATTGTGATTTCGGTGGCTACGGAGGAATAGGGGAAAGTCTGCTCGAGGGTGCAACCAATCAAGTCTTCGTGCATGGTACCACCGGATACAAGCCATGAACATGTTGAGGTGATACGGACGATGGTTCCCGTTGCTGCGGGTACTAGTAACCTAGGAGCCCCTTTGGCGATGGACTTCTCGATGGCAGATGACCCTCCATCATCTCACAATGATAACTATGTTCATTCTTGGCTGCAAGACATCGTGGAGGCTCATCAGCTCCTCTTGGACAAGATCGTTTGCTTTGCTATGTCGGACTTCGGAGGGATACATGGTGGCTTTCGCTTGATGATCACGTGTGCGGTACGCCGCTATGGGCTCTTGCTCCGCACCCTCCCCCGTGATGTCTGCCGACCGTACCTTAATGGAGCAGACATATCCGTTCGTACTACAATTTTCCGAATCTTGGGCGTTTCTTAGGACATACAAACGCTCGATCAACTGATTTTTGCTAAGCGCAAGCTCTCCCTACCCGCGGAGTTTGGGGGGCTTAAAACACCGTCCCTCGATCTTGACGCCCCACCTTCTCACTATGCTTCATTCACCACGACCCTCGCCAACACGATCAATGATTACGAGTCCGAGTCGCTGGGTCCTATGTACGGTCTTATCCGGCGGTAACTACTAAATGTTGCTACTTCTAGTATACCGTGAGCAATTGCGCAGTTCGTATGATACGATTTCCACTATGGGCGGGTTCTCGGAATCGGATCTTGTGGTGTTGAGTAGCACACTAAATCAAGAACTTTCCGATTATGATGGGCCGATGTCGAGTTGGCGGTATCGCCGGGTAACAATGTTGTGGCGCCCGCTAACCAATTGGCTTGCCTACAACTTCCGACTCCCTATGCTCTTACTCGCTCGGGAGATTCCGGGGGCCACATTCAACGGGGAATTTCGCGCCTTCTTCATGCCCAAGCCTACCTTGACTTCTTGGCGTTTTGCAGACCTTCCCAACCGGACAGTATGACGGTTATTTCGGATACGGATCGCGGGGCTTTAGCTTTTTCTACGCTTCACATGAGTCCGATTTCAAGGTGTCATCCGACTTTTATATGATGTCAACACACCGGGTGCTTGGGCTCACTGCGGAGCGCGCCTCTCATGTTCGAAAGTGCCGTCGGTGCAATGAGACTCCCTAAGAGTCTCGTGGGTCTGGATCTTCGTCGACGGTATCGGACACCTCTATGTCGGGTGAGCGCTCCACAGCTGCTATGCTTATTGATAACATCCCCTTGTGCCCGTGCTCTTGGTACGTCATCAAGCTCAACGATCGGATTGTCAACGTGCTTAAAGAGTCCGTGCTTGACGTGGGGGCTAATAAGGGACGGGATTTGCGGTTGGAGGTCCGCCGTATTCGGTCGGGAGCTTCTCGCGATCGTCATGGGGACGTGGCTTGGTTAGACTTCATGGCTTTCCACCGTCATCTTGTTGTTGATGTGACGGTTACATGTGCTCGCACGAACACCAGTGTTCCTCGTATAGGTGCTCGTCTCCCACTCCCGGGCAGCCTTGCATTGGGAGCTCGGCATGGCAAACTTGATGCGGACCTCCGCACTTCTCCTTTGCTTGGCACGCCTTCAGTTAAGTGGGTCCATGACTACTATCCCTTCGCTCTGGAGTGTGGCGGTTAGCCTCTGAAAGCTAAACGCTAGCACAAATCTGTTCTAGTATGTCTAGTTCTGTTGTTGCAAGATGGCAAAATGATGTTGTCGAGAGGCAATGGTGAAAGATGTTTCACTGCTGTACTTAGGCAGTAGATGTTGTAAGTGAACAATGGAATTGTTAAAAGGTTCTGTCACCTCCCTCTACTGCACTGGGCTTAAATAGGTTTCAGCCCATACTAATTACGCCTGCAAGCTATGCTTACGTGTCAGGCGTTAGCGCTGTCTAACCGTCGTCATCTGCCTCGAGACGCGGCCTGCCTAGCATTGGGTTTCACGACGCGGCTCCTTCTGCATCGAAGAGCTCGTTCTAGCGCGTCATCTGGCTAGTTAGATTAATTATGCATATCTGTACGTACCGGGAGGTACTGGTCGTACTGTAGCATCAGCACCATTACAATATTGCAGTAGCGACGTACCCACGAGTATACGTCCGTCCTGTGGAAAAGCACGAATTGGAATCCGTAACGAGTACATGTACAATGTCCTGCAATGTATTGTTGCATGACTGTACTCGTCACAAGAGGATGGGGGCCGGTTGGCGCCTATGGCGGCGGAGGTGGTTGATTGCTTGGCTATTTTGGTGGCAATTCGTCGCTCCCTTGGTATGGGTGCTGCTGACTCTCGTTCTTTGCGCTTTGACAATTATGTCCGTATGCACCATGTTGTTCGTCGAACTACTTATGTTAGTTTTCGGCATTTTTTGGGGGGTGTGCGGCGTGAGTTTATGAAACCTCTTTCTGCTGCTCTTGTGGTACTTTAGGTTCCTATTAGCACTAGCACCCCGTTGCCTAGTACTTATGTACAAGGTAGCTATTTGTCATCCTAGTACTTAGTGCTATGCTATTAACGGTACTCAATTCCCTGTTAGTGGCGGTCGGCCGGCCTTGCCGGTGCCTTCGCCGGCCGCCATCTCTCTCCTCTCATTTCTCTAGTCACCACAGCCGGCCCCCTTGTGGGGCCGGCACGACCTCCGTGTAACTATCCGTTCCCAACTCAAACAGGTTATGGGCCCTCCACCAAGTTACACTAGAGAAGAGCGTGTGTAAATCGCTCGGTGCCACGCTCGTCCTACCTGCTCCCACGTAAAAAAGAGTAGAGCGTGTGCAAAGCGCTCGGCGCCACGCTAGTAGCTCATCGTCCAACGACACCACGCTTCGCCTTCGAGCTGGTTGTCCGCGACTGTTCAACTATCTCCCACGTAAAAAGGGGAAGAGCGTGTGTAAAGCGCCCGGCCAACTTCCAGTCTTAACTAACCTTCGGCTACCGATGCTCTCGACCGGATATGGTTTTTAAGACCGACCCGCGAAAATTCGGCCCGTGCGTATCTTAATTAGTATTGCTATTGTTTTTTTCCCGAGGCAACGCCGCAACGCTCACCTAACTTGGCGAGGAGCTTAACTTTCCCACGGCGAAAGGGGGGAGTCAACACGAGCGCTCGTCTATGCTTTTGCGTGCCTACACGCTCCTAACGGCCTTGTTGGCTTTGCTTCTTCCTCGCCGGTCGCTCTCATGCGTCGGCGAATTCGCCCGGGGACAGTTTTTCCCGCTACATGTCAGAATAGTACATTACGCAGTACATTTGGAACCGCTTCTTATCGGTAACTCGCCGGTAGCGGCACGTTCTTGTGAGCGCATGTCGCTACACCTACCCGGCTTGAGACACACGCCACAAGCACTACACCTTCGACCAAGATGGCACCTTCCTCGACGCAAGCTAGGACGACGTCAAAGCCTCGGCTACCTTGAGGGGGGGTGTTAGCACTAGCATCCCGTTGCCTAGTACTTATGTACAAAGTAGCTATTTGTCATCCTATTACTTAGTGTTATGTTATTAGCGGTACTCTATTCCCTATTAGTGGCGGTCGGCCGGCCCTGCCTGTGCCTTCGCTCTCCGCCATCTCTCTCCTTCGCCTGGCGCCATCTCTCTCCTCTCACTTCTCTAGTCACCACAGCCGGCCCCCTTGTGGGGCCGGCACGACCTCCGTGTAACTATCCGTTCGCGACTGTACCAGTTCCTATCTCCGCGATGCTTTGCATGAGGGCAGTGTTGATGTTGTGGCATGCCTTCATGTTCCTCGGGCTTAGGTTTTTCCTATTTTAATTTTTTTGCTTGGTGGCTTATGTTGCTTTCCTTGTCAGAAAAGTTTTCTTCTTAGCAATGATTTCCGATGAAGCGCCCACAACCCATTTTTGGCTTACACAAGAGATAGCGATTTTAAGCCGTGCTGAAAACCGCCACCGCCAATGGAGCGGAAATAATCATTATAAAAAAATGTATATCTCTATATCATTGTTCTCGGTGAGCGTGACGCCTTCCCGCCTATTCGTGAATGTTTCTATCTGGGCGCTCTCCTACGCTGTGGCATCGCGCGGTACCCATACATACAGTTTTCTTTTTTATCGACCGCGGTCACTCGTCATTAGCGGCTCAGGTGCGTTTTATTTATACCATCGCCAATAGCGTTACTCTCCCGGGATCTTTTATTCGTCGCTCGCTCCGCGGCCGGGTACAACTGCCCGTACCGCCCCTATTCTCGGTATCCTCAAGATTGTGGGCCGCTACCAATATACCGCTACAACTTTCACCCGCGCGTAGTGCTCATCCCCCTTTAAGGCTCACGGCATCGGCACGCGTCATCGCTATCCTTGTACGTGTACTACAACTTCAGTACTTCTCTCAGCCCGCCAGCAACTTCATTCTAATCACTACCCGTACTCGGAGCCCGATGTTCGCAAGGTCATCCTTTCTTGCTTGGCCCACCACTACATGTACGGCGTTGTTTGACGGAGTTTCCATTCGACTCTTGCGGTGATTGGTAACAGGGTACCAATTAGCTTCTTGCTTTATTCTTGAGCATCTCCATCGCGGGCTTCAAGACTCCCCACAACAAGCAACGCGAGGTTAGAGGCGCGAAGGACCGGCATCGAGGAGCCCACCACGTCGGCGGCGAATCTTCACTCCAAGGCACGCCACATTGCCACCTCGGGCGACTTCCGGTATAGTTAAAGCCACATAACCCCCTTCCCTCCCCCTCTTCGACCCCGCGTCCTCTACTTATTTTAGGACACGAAATACGTGCCACCCCGGATGGGCGCCGCGGTGACCCGGCCGGGACATAGTCATCGGCGTCCTCCACCGCCACTTTTAGGCCGGTCGCCCGGCGATGGGGCCGGGTCTTGCCCAATAGCCCCCACCCCGGGTGCCCTTTCCACATCATCAGCATCCTTCGCATGCCTTACTACGACTTAGCAATACTCCGTCTCGGTTTTTACCACCCGCTCCCACAATGCGCTTCCGCGCTCCTTCGAAGTGCGTTGGCTGCTCCGCGTCGTTCCCGACCCTTCAAGCGTTGTGCGCCGATATAAATTCCCCTGGGACAACGTGCACTTTCGCGCCCGACAATTGCCCAGTTGTGGATGCCGATCGCCACCTTCTCGTGCACTTTTTGCGGACGATACTTTCGGAGCGGTGGCCTTAGTAGACACCAACATTCTTGTTCTTACCGCAATACTACGCCCTCCCAACCGCGGGCATGCGGAGCTTCGCTTCCGAGCGGTCGGCCGTCCCCGCTGCATCCCCACTCTTTGCCCCCCGCCGTCCAATGGTGCCTTGACCATGGGGCCACGGGTGGGAAGAACTCCAAAGCCTTCTTTGAGTCCTACCTCCTTCCCTTCCGATATAGTACGTCCTCGAACGGCGTCCCCCCTTCGGTGGTACGCCTCGTCAAGCCGCTCTTCGAGGAGCTTGTCGGTTGCGTTTTGTCTTTCCGCGGTAGGGCCACCCAAGTGGCTTCCGCGGAAGCGGCTTGGGCGGCGTTGCTTTTATTTCCGCGCTTAGTTTTGCGCCCTATGGGTGATTTCACTTAGGCAGGGCATACGCCCCTAACCCGGTGGTTGATTACCGTTACAACCGCTTAGCCCATTGGGCGTCAGGAGATCTCGATACATTATTGATTTCCGCCGCTCGCGCTAACGCATCCCTTACCAGTGGGCGGGAAGCGCCACCTACCTCACTTTCGAGGGCCGGTACCGACCCCATTTCCACTTCGCAACCCTTTCATAACGGCGTCTCGGCCAAGGTCGCCAACCGGGAGGCTAGTCTAGCTGCGGTTCGGGAGTATCGTCGTGCTATGGAGGCCCTGAGCTCCAACCCCGTTGCAAGTGGTCGTGGGGTGCACGAGGATTTATCCCGGTTGCACTCACAACACGATGACGACCTCGCGGACGTGTTGCCGGATCCCTTTTCCCTCCCTCGAATCAAACTCCGTGCTTTGGAAGTTGATATTATGGAGGTCGTTGCTAAATGCCCTCGAAAGTCTAGTCCTCATGTCGATGGTTGGTTTTTTGAAGCTCTTCGCGCGTGGGGTTCCCCTTGCACTCTCACAGGTTTAGCCGAAGCCATCGTGAATGCAGAGATTCCACCAGGTGATGCCTCATTCCTCGCCTCCGCCACACTTATCCCGCTAGACAATCTTTATCCCGAACAAGGACGCGCACAAAAATAAGAACTTCGCAACCAAAATGGGACGTTGCGCCCGATTGGAATTGGCTCCGTTCTAGTTCATTTCGCGAAACGTGCGCTTCTCGGGGTAATTGGCGCTAAAGCGCTCAATGATTGGCTGCTCGGCACTGATTTAGGGTCTGCGTCCGCGGCGGGGTTGAGATCGTACAATTCAAGGTTCGAGCCTCGCTTGACGCTTCACCGGACTGGGCGGACATGCAAGGCGACGCATCCAACGCGTTCAACGAGTTCTTGCGGCGTCCCTTGTCTGAGGAGTTGCATGCAGATCCCGCGCTTCGACAGTTGCTCCGCGTCGCTACTATGTTGTATGGCCGTCCATCTACGTTGTACGTTTACAACTCATCAAATGCTCACGGCCCGGCCATGCGCATCCCGCGTACCCGTGGAATCCACCAAGGTTGCTTTCTCGGGGCCATGTTCTTCGCAATGTTTGCCTCCCGGGTATACAAACAGTTGGTTGCGATTGCCCCGAAATCCTTTGTCTGCGTTTATTCTGACGATGGTCACTTCCTGAGACCCCTTGCGTCTCTCGTGGCTATTGGCGACGCTATACCGGAGGCGTATGCTAGCGTCGGCCTCACAGTAATCACCCGTAAAAAAAAAGTGTTTGTATTTCCCTTTGGATGTCGGTGACGCTTTCGATAATTTACCCAATGGCCACATCATGCGGGGAATAAATGTCTCCACGGAAGGGACGAAAGTATTGGGGGGGGGGGGCAATGGGTACATCCGATTCTGCTCGAGACGTGTTCGAAACGGCCTTAAGTAAGTATGAGGCCTACGGCGAACGTGTAAGGGGTCTAGCGGCTCACCGGCACTCTCACACTGCGCTTCGTATCCATCAACATTGCAACCGCCGCTTCGGATACTTTGTCCGTAGAGTCCCCCCGAGGTCTTGGCAGGGGCGAGGGCTACGGCGACACCGTCGTGACCTTCCTCGAGCGCGCTGACAATGCCACCCTAGATGTGGCGGCTGAGATATTGGGCCTTCCTGCAGCTAGCCTACCCCGCAACACTCGCTCCGAGATGTTTCTTCCCATACATTTCGGAGGCATGGGGGTGGGGGACTTGGTTGCCTTGGCGGACGCGGCCCATGTCGGAGCGGCCGGTTTGACAGTGGGCTTTCCTTACATCACAAGATGCTAGCGTGCGCGGGGACTCCTAAGACGAAGTTCCGATGGAGCCGACCATGTATGGACGGCTAGCGACTGCTATGACCACAACAGTGTCCCGAAGGCATGGTACACCGGACGGAGACGACGGCGACAACGAACCCATATTGTCGTTAGAACTCGCTTGATCGTGGGCGGACTGGGCGCGCTAAGATGTTGCGTGCGGTTCTCACGCTCTCGCCGAGTCTGAACCCTTGATAACCACAGCCTTAGCGATGCTCCCCCCGCAACGTCCAACGATGGCTCGCGCAGGCTGCGTAGCTGAAGCCCGATCAAACAACGAGCGGATTTCTCGGTCCCTTGATGGCCTACTCTCGCTCGTATTCCTTTCGCCGGTTGCCACGAACATCTTTCCAAAGCTACATGCCGACATCAGTGAGCGCGTCAACTTGCTTCGCTTCGCGAAGCTCGCTCCCACGTTTTCCAACCGTGCTCGGCCGGAGTATAGGCGTCTTGTATCTCGTCTCAGCCACGGCGCCCTTGCGTTTGTGGCTTCGGACCCTCCTACTTCGGGTCGCATGTGTGAGCTCCGTGACAAGTTCCATGAGCACTACGACGCAGTTTTCCGAGTCGCGGTCTGTCGCATCTTCGGCCTACCCTCATCCCGCATCCTCTCTACTCTCCGCTCCCCCACTGATGGTGCTCCTTGCCATGTCTCGGTTCAAGCTATGCGGGGTGCGTTCGCGTCGGCGGGTGTTGACATGTCGGACGATGCGTGGGCCATTGCTTTTGCTGACCATTTGGCTCGATGCGGCGGAGATGCTTCGGTCCACACCGCTCACTCTTGGTTAGTGACGGCCCTTGCGGAAATCATCTCCGAGGTTCGTGGCACACTCGTGGTTGGCGTCGAGATTCTCACAGATCCCACGATGTTAGTTCAACTCCCCAACGGCAACGACGGCCTCCCCTAGGATGTTGGTGTCTTGCACTATCACGGCATCCGAGGCTCAAAAGTTGCCCTTGATGTCGTGGTATCTTGTTTGTTCGGCGTTTCTAGCCCCCCGTCACCCGAAGTCGCTCTCCGCCATGATGAGGAGACCACATTCGAGAAGTATTCGGAGGGGGTGAGGAGTCGCCCCGACATCCGTTTCATTCCCTTTGCATTCGCGGATATTGGTATTCTCGGCGACCAGGCCACGGCTTTCTTGACGGAGCTAGCCAAGCAGGCAGCTGCCTCTAAAGGGATGCATGTGGGCAAGTTGTTGGCCTCATGGCGTCGAAAGGTCTCTCTCGCCATGCATGTTGCTCACACGAACAACGTCTTGCGCGGTTTGTCCGCCGCCGTAGACAGCGTAGAGGCCGTTTCTTCCTCGGCTGGGATGCCTTCTCATGCCACGGCGCTCTTCACCCGCGCCATGGGCCACAAACGTCCCCGTGCTTCCTCGAGCGGCGCGTGAGGCGCCGCTTATCGCCTCCACGTGTTGCATTCTAGGCGTGGCCCATGAGTTTCCTTAGTTTTAATTTGCTAGGTTTGTGCACAATTTCGTGCTTCCTTTGCCATGCTTTGGATTCCGTGATCCTCTTGTCACTCTTGCCCTTTTGTTTACCCTCCCATTTTCCCTGTCCGTGCTCATCTTGGTCTTCATGTAGCAATGTTTCGGAGCATGCTTTGGTATATATAAATTCCGTATATATTTGACGACCTCGTATACACCTACATCCGATACTTAAATTATGAGGTCGGAATTTTCCTCTTTTCTTCTTTTTGCTTGGTGGCCTCCACTATTTTTTCTTGTAAGAATTCTATCATTATTAAAAGGTAGGAAAGTCGAATAATCCTCCGGCAATAAAGGAGAACATCCCGTATGCTGCGTACATATCATTTCTGTCATGCAATCCAATGTCTATACAGTACTGCAGCCAAAAATTTTAGATGGTGATGTACCCCATAGCGTTAATACCTGGATTGCCGTATATCAACGAAATATACATGATGATACGCGCACTAAAATTTCCACGGTCTTGCAGTACTCGTATGGGATGCAATGTACGGCAGGAGTGCGACGCCTGAAGGGGTACCACGATCAGATAGATCTAAAATCTACATCAGCAGACCCTGTGGTTATCTCTATCATCATTTTGCTTGCGCCTGCGTTTCGCAGCCGCCATCACTCCTCATTGTAGGCTTTCAGCTTGTTACCAGCCTGGTCTCCAGAATTGTTACTGCCCGTACGGTCCTCCGTGGACTGTCCTAGAGTGTCACACTGTTGATGCCTTTTAGTATCTGCCTTCACCTGCCAAGCAAAACATAGCTAGTGGGCCGAGAAAAGCGCGACTGTAAAACATATCAGTGGCTAAATTGATTGATAGCGACCCAACCGGCCTAAGATGTCCCAACAAGTTCCCGAGACGAAGTACCCAAGCCTGCATCTTCGCCGCATCTACTGGGAAATGGCGACAGAGAGCTGTGACATGGAGGCCTCCCCACAGCGTGTAGCGAGGAGCACTCGGCGTATGTCGTTCGATGCCACTTGCCAGCTTACCAGCCTGAAGAACGTGCTGCAGCCCGTCGCGAGCAATGTTTCCGTGTCACCTCCCGAATCTGTGAAGCGTTCGAAAACTTGGGGCGAACTCGATTTTAATGTGCCAGCAGTAGACACGGAGTTGAGTATCTATCCAGCGACTGCTGATCCTTACAGTCCCTTCGCGGGGCTCGCTGAAGTAGAAGTGCCTACTCACGCCTCAAAGCCACTACCCTGTCGGAAAGCCTCCTTCACTCGGTTCACGACTCCACCAGAGCATGGACTGGTGGAACCCGCAAGTCCAGTGACTCCGGACAGTTTCATGGAAGTTCAAAATCGCCCGTTTCGCCGCTCAAGCTCATCGTTGTCTTTGGATAGTGACTCCTGTGTCGAGGATCTCGCCGGTTCTCCAAGGCGGTCATTTTCCCAGGGTCTTTCAGACATCAGCCCACGTCAGTCACTGCGGAAAATATCGTTTTCCGAAAAACAGAGACATCCTGCTATTATTGTTCGCAAACTCCGATCCTTCAGTGAGAATCGCCCTTGTTCGTTCGATACGACCTTTCCCGCAGTCCCAACGCCGAGACGGACGTCTTCGAGTGGCGCGTCAGCTCTGTCGAACAGCGATCCCCAGTCCCCTGTGGGCTTGTCGTTGACGCAACGCTCGGTGTCTGAAAGGTTTATCGACCTTGATTCAGATAAGTAACTCCTACAGAGTGGCAAGCGCTCTGGCGAATGCAGCAAGGGAGTCATGAAACTTCTGGAATGAAGTTCTGACTGATAAATCTGCGATGCTTCGAAAGCGGCGCACAGTTTTTTTTAGTGCGTGTCGTCTTCCTATAATGCGATTTAATCCAAGATTTGATTACATGAATACGCCTTTCAAGTCTGCAAAGCCACGCTCGCCACTGAACAGATAACAAAGTCGATCACGCGGCGTACACAACAGTGCAGACAGCTGAGAAATGTCGAGGTGCCACAGAAGTGGCGAAAGCGCGAGTAGTCGCAAACGTCACAGAGACAACTCTTCGGTTTTTACAAAATACAGTCCTTTGTAGATACAGGTGCTCACACGGTGCAACATCACCGTCGGTGCAACATCAATCGCCCAGTCTCTGAAGAAATGCAACAGTCATCAGATAATATCTAAATACTATTCTACATACGCAGAACCCTTCACATCAGCGCAGTATTTATATCTAACCAATAACACACCACTATCTACCCAACAAAAAAGCAAGCTCGCAGCGAGCTTCATCCAAACATATCGTCCCAGTCGCTGCTACCCATTCCTGGCGGCGGCCCTAAGTCAGGGTGCACCCCAAAGCCTCGCCCACGGCCACGCTGAAAGTCCTCTGGATTATAGCCGCGCATGCCAGGTGGGCCTGCAAATGTAGCCGTTAATCACGCAGTAATCCAGAAAGAAATAACCTATCAGCAGCACACACAGTGAGGCTGGCAAGAGAAGGGGGGGGGGGGGGGGGGGGGGGGGGGACCTATGGGATCGTATCTTGCACCAGCAGGCACAGAGCCCTGTCCGATTTCGTGTGGATGGCGCAGGCTACCCGAGAAGTTGGGGTCCATGGGGCCCATGTGCATGCCGCCACTAAACCCACCTGAAGCGCACCATCATTTTCAGCACCCATCCTTCATCGGTGTGTTAGTAGCCACTAAGATGCAACGGCTCATGCGAAGCACGCTCGTAGGCCATACCCCCTGGCGCCACAAATCCCCCGGGCATCATGTCCCCTGTGCCCACGCCCATCCCTGGCATCCGCGGGGGCATGAAGCCCACACCTCTACCGAACCTACTCGAACCACATTGTCAACTTACCAGCACACGTGAAGATAGCCCCTTAACGTGTGTCATTCCAGACCAGCACATAGGATTTCATTGGCGTGGGTACCTTGGGGGGCCATCTCTCAGCGGGTCATCCATTCCAGGATCGTTCCTCTGCTGACCTTGATCGTCGTTCTTCGGCGCTGAAGGTTGAGATACGGCATGTGGCTTTGTCTCGAAGCTTTGAAGCTTGATACTTTTATCAAGCAATGTGACTAGACCTTCCAGATCAGAGTATCCGTTCATGAGGTCGGCTGAGTCTATTGTGTATTTCTCTACCTCCACCTCAGCTACCTGCGGCTCATCTGCACCCACAACCGCATGATTGGCGCCCAGACTTGAATGTTTTTCAGGCAGGAACGGGATGGAGAAAGGGATGAGGGGGCATACCTGTGCTGCCGAGGGCTGCCGCCTGAAGCAATAACTTGTTGCCACCCGCTCTGAGACACTTGAGCAGTACTGGCTTCCCTTCAGCCTCTGGCAGGTAAAAAAATGCGTACATGTCCGGTAGGTCTGCCCAGCCCTCTATTCCCACTTCCTCCATTTCGCGCAGCGCTGCACCAGCAACAGTCACGACACCACCACAGCCGTCAGGCGACTTTCTTGCACCCCACCTGCACCGAACTTTGATGATAGTGGTTCAGGACGCACCATCACTGCTACCAGCAGCCTCATCTGCTGCCTTTCCCACTGCAACGAGCTTCAGACTCTTCCCCAAAAGATACGCGTGTGTTGCGAACGCCACACGGTCACAACCGTCCCTGCCCCATGTTTACCAAGCAGGCAGAATTACCTGTCAACAAACCATCCAACGTAGCACTTGCAAACCAAACAAGACTCCAGTGGGCCTAAGGCGTCCAGGAGCTTGAAAATCTTTACGGATTTCATTTCTTGGACGCTGAACCCGTTTCACCTAAAAAGTTCCACTGGTGACGGTCACTTAAGATAAAATCGCGTGAGGGCAAAAGTACCGGGTAGCACTGCGCACCTAAACTTCGGTCGCGACGCGCGAATAACCGCGCTGAGCATAGAAGCCATATCGAGGTGCTTGTGCTTGGGCCCGCTGCTCTGGGATATACAGTAAAGCGTAACGCACACTGCAGGTTGTTCCTGGGAACCGAGCCGCAAAGCAGACTAATACAGATTTTTTGTATTTCTAATAGGAGGTTGGAGGACTATCTCGCGACTGGCGTGCGTTGCCCCAACGTAACGCAAGGGCTGCGCACTACTCCTCACAGCACCACACCTCTTCCGCTCGTGAATAATTGTGTAGACAGCTCAGCGGTGATCCCGTAACCACGCGAGCTAGGGATATCAACTTATATCGAAGGGAAATCTCACGCCCCGATGTACCGTATATCGCGGCGCGTTTCGGGCACTCCATCGCGAGGACCACCTACCCGGTACTGCTGAAGCTGAAGTTTACTGCAAAAGCTGAAGTTTAGAAAACGAAGTCGACTTTTTATTTCCGATAACCCGTACATTTTAAAAGTCGATTCGCCCTCGTACGGGGTTTAGAAAACAAAGTCAACCCCAAAACGTACCACGGACTTTGATTCGGACTTTGTTTCAAGCCCAAAATGAAAACAAAGTCGGGCGACTTTGTTTTCGTTTCGAAGTCCGAAACAAAGTCTAAAACGAAGTCGTGGTTGTACATTACGACATGTGTGCGCGCGCGACCGGTAGCATGGCCACCCGCACCGCCCGAACACCAGTAGGCGACTACATCCGCAAGCCACGCCTCCACCTGTGGAAGGGGTCCACAGGCCTCGCTTGCTAGAATGGAGCGGGCGAACGTGCCGGAGAATCCTCTGCCGCAAGAGCTTATGGCACTGCTCAGCTCGATGGCAGCCGAGCAGCGGGCGGCCGCCCTCTTTCCGTCCGGCCCACCCCGCGCCGCCATCCCGTCCACACCTAGCCAGGCCGTGGCTGGCACGGACTCTGGCCAGAACACCGAGCGCCCCGAGGGATCTGGCTTATTTCCCGCGACCGAATACGGCGCGGGCTCGGTCAACAAGCGTTGAGGCCAGCAAAGCCGTCCTCCTTCCAACAGTATTGGCGTTGTGCGGTCTCGGCCTTACGCTTCCGGCCACGCGGCTCTGCAATGTTCTCAGCGTGCTGCCTCGCCTTGCGCGACGCAACGGCTGCCGCTGCCAGTGTCATAGCCAGGGCAGCTACGACAACGAGAAGTTGAAGTTTGCGTTTGTGGGTGGGGTCGAAGTTGTGAGTTGCAGCGGCGCCATCGCACAGCGCCGCAAATGCGACCAGCGCAATCACGGAGGCAACGTTGAGGCGCATCGTGCACACGCACTCGCACGCGATAGCGGTTTGCGGCTGCGAAGCCGAGGGGGGTGCGTGACGACTGGGCAGCACGTTTGACTGCTTCCGGGGGGTTCCGCCGAGTTTGAAAAACAACAACGCCGCTGAGCTGATGCTCGTCATGATTGAATTCGCGCGCCGGGTGCGCGCGCGGGTGGTGATGCGCTGGATACTCCTACATATATTCGTACGGGTACTGGTACTTTACATGTACGGATACCGGTACTCGTACTGGTTGTGTCCATGAAACTTCGATTTCATTTTCTAAACCTGGGTTTACGTAACAGGCCGACGTCAGCACATCGCTACGCGAACGATAAAAGTTCCGTACAAAAGTCGAAAGTCGACTTCGTTTTCTAAACTTCAGCTTAACCAATTGTCGCCATTAATTTAGAAAAATCCTAAGCGCTGGTCCTTCGGCGCGATATCATACTGCTGACGTGCTGCATTTTATGGTCAGATTGATTTGAATATCTAGAGGTTTTTATATCCAATTCCATGTGTACGGGACAGTACTCTAGCTCTAGCGGGACAATAACTCTAGCGGTAACAATAACTCTAGCGGTTATTGTTACCGTTAATATCGGCGCGTCTCACCTGCAGGGCAACCACCTTGCCCGAGCAGTTAGGCGCAACCAACGACCAACGACTTCCCCAACGGTAAGCTCTAGCTAGCCCGTGCCTTATAAGCCGTAGCTAGCCACGAGCCTAGGCACTCTCTGCTTTCGCGCTCAGCCAATCTAGGCTTCGCGCGAATGCAATCTCGACTCTAGTAGTTGAGCACGGTGTCCGTTTACCATCGTCCCATGCGCACTCGAGCGTCACGCGACACTTCCCCTCGTTCAGCTACGCAGTTCCACAACATGCTGCCTGAGCAGTCTACATCCGCCGCAGCGGCCGACCCTCACGCTACCTCACTCGAACAACGCACAGCCGAACAGATTCGTACGGCAGTTTTGGCATCGGAACAATTGTCGACAAGCCTTCCCAGCAAATCTGTCTGTTCGTACGCAAGTCTAAGGGCGACCAGCGCCGCGCCAACAACGACAAGCTCGTCATAGCTATCCCTATCTTGGCCAACCCGGTCCTGGCAGACCTGCTTGACTACTACACGCAGCACCGCGTCGCGTTCTGCTCAAAATTCTACAACCGGCCACCCCCAGACGCCTTCTGGAGCTTCTCACCTGCCGAGCCCTCCGCCGCATGGGGTGCCGCTCCCACCATCTCCCCGTGGCTCGCCCTCTCCCTCCTCACTGTCAACACGTCCGCTGCCAACTGCATCGGCGCGCCCCTCCCCATAATCAAATACATGGGTGGCTGGGCCAAGAATAGCTCCGTGACCGAAGGGAAATAAATTGACCCAACCATGACCCCGACACATGCTGCTTGGCGGTTCTTCGGCTGGCTCACTCCGGCCCCCCCGCAACACTAATTTTGGCTGTGCAAGCCTTTGGCTTTAGGTTATTGGCAAAACGTGCCCTAGGGTAAATGGTCATATTGATTTGAATATCTAGAGGTTTGCATATCCAATTCCATGTGTACGGGACAGTAACTCTAGCGGTTATTGTTACCGTTAATATCGGCGCGTCTCACCTGCAGGGCAACCACCTTGCCCGAGCAGTTAGGCGCAACCAACGACCAACGACTTCCCCAACGGTCAGCTCTAGCTAGCCCGTGCCTTATAAGCCGTAGCTAGCCACGAGCCTAGGCACTCTCTGCTTTCGCGCTCAGCCAATCTAGGCTTCGCGCGAATGCAATCTCGACTCTAGTAGTTGAGCACGGTGTCCGTTTACCATCGTCCCATGCGCACTCGAGCGTCACGCGACACTTCCCCTCGTTCAGCTACGCAGTTCCACAACATGCTGCCTGAGCAGTCTACATCCGCCGCAGCGGCCGACCCTCACGCTACCTCACTCGAACAACGCACAGCCGAACAGATTCGTACGGCAGTTTTGGCATCGGAACAATTGTCGACAAGCCTTCCCAGCAAATCTGTCTGTTCGTACGCAAGTCTAAGGGCGACCAGCGCCGCGCCAACAACGACAAGCTCGTCATAGCTATCCCTATCTTGGCCAACCCGGTCCTGGCAGACCTGCTTGACTACTACACGCAGCACCGCGTCGCGTTCTGCTCAAAATTCTACAACCGGCCACCCCCAGACGCCTTATGGAGCTTCTCACCTGCCGAGCCCTCCGCCGCATGGGGTGCCGCTCCCACCATCTCCCCGTGGCTCGCCCTCTCCCTCCTCACTGTCAACACGTCCGCTGCCAACTGCATCGGCGCGCCCCTCCCCATAATCAAATACATGGGTGGCTGGGCCAAGAATAGCTCCGTGACCGAAGGGAAATAAATTGACCCAACCATGACCCCGACACATGCTGCTTGGCGGTTCTTCGGCTGGCTCACTCCGGCCCCCC
This sequence comes from Tetraselmis chui, assembly GCA_026401115.1. NCBI lineage: Eukaryota > Viridiplantae > Chlorophyta > Chlorodendrophyceae > Chlorodendrales > Chlorodendraceae > Tetraselmis > Tetraselmis chui. The sequence goes on from JAPMLY010001724.1 coordinate 25,894, forward strand.
CGCAACACTAATTTTGGCTGTGCAAGCCTTTGGCTTTAGGTTATTGGCAAAACGTGCCCTAGGGTAAATGGTCATATTGATTTGAATATCTAGAGGTTTGCATATCCAATTCCATGTGTACGGGACAGTAACTCTAGCGGTTATTGTTACCGTTAATATCGGCGCGTCTCACCTGCAGGGCAATCACCTTGCCCGAGCAGTTAGGCGCAACCAACGACCAACGACTTCCCCAACGGTCAGCTCTAGCTAGCCCGTGCCTTATAAGCCGTAGCTAGCCACGAGCCTAGGCACTCTCTGCTTTCGCGCTCAGCCAATCTAGGCTTCGCGCGAACCCACCCACCCAACCCTATAATCCTGCGCTAATCGACCCCCAGGCCCTGTCTGTGGGTGTCTTTTGGCCAAATTGTAAGCTAACTGAAATATTTGGCAAAACGTGCCCTAGGGTAAATCTTGGTATATTGTTTCGTCATCAAATGGCGATATGATACAGCATATTTCTCCGTATGTTCTGCCTGTGGCCGTACCGTAACGGTAATATGCCGGTGACATCTTGCAAAGTGGCGGTACAGAGATATAAGCAGTAAATCCGAAATGGACCACGGAGAGAACGATTAATTTTCTAGTTGCGGTTGCAATATTTTCAAGGACCTAATTCTACCGCAGGTATTCAAAATTGACAGGTAAGCAGGTGTGTAGCCTAACATTGGGCGCGCGCGAAGGCACTGACACTTGAGAGAAAGCGAGCCGCTGGAGATTCCGTACGGGTAAATATAGCGGGAGATAACTCCTTTTGCTTCTCACAGCGGTGAGTATCGCCGAGGTAGCGACCAACAAGGCTAGCCGGGCGCACCATCATCGCTCGCCGCCTTGATCGTTGCACACGGGCTGCCCGCCCCACCGCCTTGAAATTGGATTTCAATAGCGACAAGCGATAATACTTTTATTGGTAAGAATCGGGCTATTCACGAGCAACCGCAATTGAATTATAAATTGTTGTCTTCCCGGGCCCCATTTCGAATTTACTGCTTAAATTTTTTTTTTATGATTTTGTATTGACTGCGAAGCGCGCCGCTCATGTTCGAAAATACCCTCGGTGCAATGAGGCCCCTTCAGAATCTCGCGGGTATGGATCTTCGTCGACGGTATCTAGCATCTTTATGTCGGGTGAGCGCTCAACAACCGCTATGCTCATGGACCATATCCCCCGGTGCCCGTGCTCTTGGTATATCATTCAACTCCACGACCGTATTGTCCACGTGCTTGAAGAGTTCATGCTTGAAGCGGAGGCTACTAAGGGCCGGGACTTGCGGTTGGAGGTCCGCCGTATTCGGTCGGGAGCTTCACGTGATCGTCCTGGGGATGTGGCTTGGTTGGACTTCATGGCTCCGCACCGTCATCTTGTTGTTGATGTGACGGTTACAAGTGCTAGCACGAATACCAACGTTCCTCGTATAGGTGCTCGCCTTCCACTCCTTGGCAGCCTTGCATTGGGAGCTCAGCAAGGCAAACTTGATGCGGACCTCCGCACTTCCGCTTTGCTTGTGACGCGCCAGAACGAGCTCTTCCATGCAGAAGGAGCCGCGTCGTGAAATCCAATGCTAGGCATGCCGTGTCTCGAGGACAGAAGGCGACGGTTGAGCAGCACTAACGCCTGACACGTAAGCAAAGCTTGCATGCGTAACTAGTCTGGGCTGAAACCTATTTAAGCCCAGTGCAGTAGAGGGAGGTGACAGAACCTTTTAACAATTCCTTTGTTCACTTACAACATCTACTGCCTAAGTACAGCAGTGAGGCATCTTTCAACAATTGCCTCTCGACAACATCATTCTGCAATCTTTCAACAACAGAACTAGACAGACTAGAACAGATTTGTGCTAGCGTTTAGCTTTCAGAGGCTAACCGCCACACTGGTTTCGGAGCTCTTTGGTCGACGCACGCTTTCGTTGCTCGTTGATCTGCTCGACGTTGTTTGATTGAGTTGAGATGGCTTCTCTAGGAGCAGGACATTACGTGGTTTTGGTAATTCACGTTGGAGGAACTAAATCGTCGGACTTGAAGTTGGTGTTTCAGCGTGAGCCTCGTTCTGGTAAAACTTGGTTCCCAGCTGGCTCTATTTTACCTAACGAAGAGCCTGTCGACGCTGCTATTCGCGAGTTACATGAGGAGACCGGTCTTGTTTTGACACCGGATGATTTGACGCTGTTGAGTGGTGAACCTGTTAACGTTACTCTACCTCATGGACGACAGCTTGTCTACGTGTACTCGGCTTCTATTCCTGTCCTGTTTGCTACGAACAACTTACGTACACCTGCTCAGGTCGAGCAGGCTGTTTTGGCACAGTCGACAGTTAATGCGGATGATACTTACGTCGTACCGGAAACCATCAACATAGACGGTCTGACACTTACGCCCGCACAGACAAGGTTACTTCGTGCTAAGAAGCACAAGAGTGAATTACTTCACTTTGGTTACGTGGCTCAGTGGGAATCTTTTTATCGAGCAATCACACAACATGTTCCAGTCATGCAAGACGACACGTCTATCCCGAGACAGTTCCACATGTACACCCGGTTTACGACGGTCGACTCTGGCTCTGTATGGCTACTGATTCGTGGACACATTAATCGACTGACTGGTGAAGGACCTACGGATTTACGAGTGGGAACGCAGATGCCTACCCACAACTTGGCTGGACTAACTGTGACCCTCACGGAGACTCAGCGTAAGGCTGCTATTACATCACCGTACCAGGATGGTCGAGCGCCTCAAGTACTGGAGGATTGGCTCGAAGCTCAGCCTCAGCGTTTTATAATGCTTGGAATTGCGGCTGACTCGTACGATGCAGTGTTCTGGGTTACTTCACAGTTTTCTGGACACCTAGGTGGGTGGTGGTTGAACCGGAAAAATCAGCCTCCAATTCCATCTACGTACAACGAGCTTGTTGTGGAGTTACGCAAGTCGACGTTTCTTCCGAACATTCAGGACGACGCAATTAACGCTTTGCTAAGCTTTACGCAGAGCAACACGATGAGTTACGCGGTTTTCACTAAACAGTACAACGACTACTTACGTCGATCTCGTCAAAACCTGACAGCTGAGGTACAGTGTGTACGCTTCATTAATGGCCTAGCGACTACTTCGCTCAAGAACCTGGCTAAGTCACACCGAGCTCAGCAAGGATACCAGACTACGCTAGTGGAGCTGCAAAACTTTTTGAATAACATCGTGACAGACTCGCCGGAACTGGGCAATACAAAGTCTGTTGCTGGACCATCTGCCCAGCCTTCACGCAAGCGCAACCTTGATGACCCTTTCGAGGAAGCCTCTAACGTCTGGAAACGTAACAAAGGTGGCCGTGGACGTGGCCGCGGACGTGGACGTGGAGGTGGTAACAATGGTGGACGCGGTCAGACATCTGGTCGCGAAGATTTTAATTCACTCGCAAATGCAATGACAGCTGAGGAGCGTAAGCGACACATGGACGAAGGACTCTGCTTCAAGTGCCACAAGAAGGGACACCGTTTGTTCCAATGCCCGGAGTTCAAAGGCAAGGCACCAATGCAACCTAAGAAGCAATGATGGTGGCAAGGCTGTTCTACAAATGAACTGGAGCAGCCGGCTACATATACTGTTCATTCTGAGACATTGTTAGCGACAGAGGTCGTCGACACACCTTCGACATCTCCATCGACTACAGTTGCGACACCTGTAACGCAAGTAGCAGGTCGTCGTCGTCAGATTAAGCAGAGACAGAGTCGTAAACCTGTAACCAGACGTTCAGTTGATTGGAAACTGGTTGACTCAGTCTTTGACCCTCTGCATGCACGATTCAACTTCACGTTGGAGGGATGTGCTGATGATGAAGGTCTTAACTCGCACGGTGACTTACCTCACTGTTCGCCGAGTGACTCGATTCTAGACAGAGATTTGACAGGAGAACGGGTGTTCATCAATCCACCCTGGGAGTTAGCTGAGCAGATTGCGCAGCATTTTGAGAATTGTCGTCGAACATCTCCGACATCTACGATGGCTGTATTTGTACTACCAAAGTGGGCGAAATTTACTCAGGTGACTAAGCACTGGAAACTCTATCAAGAATTCCCAGCAAGGACACAGCTTTTTACACGTCAGTCACTGGAGAACCCAGCTCAACAGGAGGTGGTTGCTCCAGCCCCTTGGCCTGTACAGCTGTGGTTAGTCGACGCAGATTGTGCGTTTAACGACTCACCAGAACCTACAGCACCTGATCAACCCGACTCGGTACCTGTACCAGCAGACGACTCGGAACAGTCCATCGCTACGCTGCAACAATTTTCTTCGCCAGCTACAGCACTACTGACTGACCTCACGGAAGCTCGCCCGTTAATTCGAACTGAGCTGACTGTGAAAACTCCTGATGGCGGACACCAAATTTCTGGATTAGTGGACTGCGCTGCGACACTTGATTTTGTGTCAGAGGACTTTGTACGACGCTTTGCTTTACAGACTCGGAAGTCTGCAAGTAAGACTCCAGTTCGACTCGCTAATGGACAACGAGTGACTTCTACGACAGTCTGCGACGTCACTTTTGAGCTGGCTCGACACGAGTTTCAACGGACTTTCTACGTCTTACGTGATTTACGCACAGCTGATTTAATCCTGGGTTTACCATGGCTTGATGACGAACATGCCTCTTTACAATTTGGTACAACCAGAATTTTTACACTAATGGACGGCACAGCAGTGGAGACTACACTTGAGGAACGACGCCCTGAGTGTCTACTCCTGTCGTCTACGAAAGTTCAGAAGCTTATGCGCAAGACGCGCCGCAGCAGAGGACGTCATGCTGATTTTTACGTCATTGAACTTACGTCAGCTGCCGAACAATCAACAGACTTTCACACTGGAGAGGAACTAACAGCAGAACAACGTGACAACTTCCGGTCGTTACTTTTTGAAGACTTCCCGGAGTTACTGCAACCTGTCGACTCTCCGCCAGTAAGCCGACAGTGGGATCATCCCATTGACACAACTGGCCCGATGCGACGTCAACGTCTGAACAGATTGTCACCCGCAGAGCGCGCTGAGCTTAATCGACAGCTTAAAGACGCAGTGGAAGCTGGTTTGATACGCCCCAGCTACAGTGAGTTCGGCTCGCCAATTCTTTTTGTGCGAAAAGCTGATGGCTCGCTACGTCTGTGCATTGACTACCGCGGTCTTAACGAGGTTACGCGTAAAGATGCTTACCCGCTACCGCGTGTGGACGACACTCTGGACGAACTTAAGGACGCGAATTTTTACACACACCTCGACCTCGCTTCTGGATTCTGGCAAGTTCGAGTGCGTGATCAGGACGTTCACAAGACGGCTTTTCAGACCCCTGATGGCTTAATGGAATGGGTCGCCATGCCGTTTGGGCTGTGCAATGCACCAGCTACATTTCAGAGGATGATGAACGACATTCTTCGCGACTTTTTACATAAGTTCGTGACAGTCTACCTGGACGACGTCTGTATCTACAGTCGAACTCTGGAAGAGCACCTGGAACACCTACGTCTAGTGCTACAGCGATTCAAGGAGGAAGGGCTGAAATTACGCCTTAAGAAATGCTTCTTCGGATTGCAAGAAATGGAGTATCTGGGCTACACTGTGTCAGCCGGTAAAATTTCGGTTTCCACAAAGAAAGTCGAGGCCGTTGCAGACTGGCCAGTGCCCAAGACGCAGAAGGAGGTTCGCAGTTTCGTACAGTTCTGCAACTTCTATGCGAGATTTATACACCATTTTAGCGACCTTACGGCTCCATTGACGGACTTACTGCGGAAGTCCCAGCCACAGAAGGTTACGCTGACGCCTGCCTGTTTGGAAGCCTTCGAGACTCTCAAGTTACGGCTCATTTCCGCGCCATGCCTGATCCTTCCGGAGGTCAGCTCGGACGCGACGTTCACCGTGGCTACAGATGCTTCAACAGTGGGGATTGCAGCAGTCCTGTTGCAAGACCAAGGAGGCGGTCTTCAACCAGTCTCTTACTGGGCGCGTAAGCTGAATCCAGCTGAGCGTGGTAACACTTACTCTGCGTACGACTTAGAAGCTTTGGCCGTATGCGAAGCTGTCAAGCATTGGAGGTGCTATCTTGAAGGCTGTTCTAAGTTCCTTGTCGTAACAGACCACGACACACTGCGGCATCTGCTCAGGCAACCGAACAACAGGCTGAACAAGCGGCAAGCAAGATACCTGCGGGATTTGCAACCGTTTGTGGGCTCGATGACACTTGCATATCGCAAGGGAGCTCTGAACGAAGCCGACCCGTTAAGCCGGCGTCCAGACTTCGTACCTCAGGCCACAGTACCCTTATTTTGGGATGGCGAGGTTCCGTCAGATCGAGAATTACGACGGAAGTCCCAGCTGCTGTTTGAAGACGCACAGTTAAATTCACTGACTGTTGAAGCGTTGCAGCTGAGCCCTGAGTTCGCTGATCTCATTCGCGAGGGGTTCTCACGAGATTCGTTTTATGGGGACGATGGTGAGTGGACAAGAGACAGCCGGATAGAAGCCAGAGACGGGTACTTTTGGCGTCTCAATCGCCTCTGTATTCCACAGAACTCTGAGCTCCGACTGAGATTGATCACAGAGCTGCACGAAAGTTCGTCAGCTGGTCACAGAGGAGTTGCTAGCACTCTTGCTAAAGCACTCGACAGATTCTGGTGGAAACGAATCCGCCAAGATGTGAAAGATTTTTGTGAACGCTGCGTCGTGTGCCGACGAGCGAAGATTCGACCGCAAATGGCTGCGACTCTTTACCCATTGCCTGTTCCACCCAGACCGTGGCACACAGTTGGTCTTGACTACCTGACACACTTGCCTGAGAGCAACGGCTTTAACAGTGTGCTGATTGTAGTAGACCATCTAACTCGAATGGCCCATTTTCTGCCATGCACAGAGTCGATTACTGCCGAAGAAACTGCCACTTTGTTTTTACAGGGAGTCTACCGCTTACATGGACTGCCCCGTGTGCTGATCAGCGACCGCGACCCAAAATTTGTCAGCGCTTTCTGGCAGACACTATGGAGACGCCTTGGAACGCGACTGAACATGTCTACCAGCCGACACCCAGAAACAGATGGACTGACAGAGCGCGTGAACAGCACGTTTCAGCAGCTTCTTCGTTGCTTCTGTTGCTATGATGGCTCTGATTGGACGACACTTTTACCGCAAGTGGAGTTTGCGTACAACGCTTCGCGTGCACTCGGAATTGAGCACACACCGTTCGAGGCTAACTTTGGTTTTTCTCCTGAGGAGCCTCCTGACCTACTCTTCAGCATGCGACCATCGATTCCAATTTCGCAAGACGCAACAGAACGGTTGAGATTGTTACAGGAAGTACACACCCTGGTACGCTCTGTGTTACAGCTACATAAGGACGAGATGCAGGCGCGCACAGAACCGTCTACAGCGCCACACTTCGCTAAGGGAGACAAGGTGTCAGTCGTCACAGCAAATCTTTTTCTGCGAGGACAACCGAACAGGAAACTCAGGGACAGACAGCTCGGCCCTTTTTCAGTGGAGGAGCAGATTGGAAAACACAGTTACAGATTGAAACTACCAGCGACAGTACGCTTACATCCTGTGTTCCATGTTAACAACTTACGACCCTGCTCTACCGCTCCGCTACGACCAGCTGTTCCAGTAACTGTACCTGAAGGAGACGATGAGGAGTTTGACGTCTCGCACATCTCTGCTGTGTGCATCAAGTCGCTACCTGGGCGACGAGGCAAATATTTGCTCTTCATGACACACTTCAGTGATGACGACATTCCACCTGTCTGGCACCGTTTGAACGAGGTGCATCGAACAATTGCGTTACAAGAATTCTTGGAGACGCCCCAATGGCGCAAGTTCGCCAAGACTCAGGCGTACATTGACTTCATGCTACGTCGCTACTGCAATATTGTAATGGTGCTGATGCTACTGTACGACCAGTACCTCCCGGTACGTACAGATATGCATAATTAATCTAACCAGCCAGATGACGCGCCAGAACGAGCTCTTCCATGCAGAAGGAGCCGCGTCGTGAAATCCAATGCTAGGCAGGCCGTGTCTCGAGGACAGAAGGCGACGGTTGAGCAGCACTAACGCCTAACACGTAAGCAAAGCTTGCAGGCGTAACTAGTCTGGGCTGAAACCTATTTAAGCCCAGTGCAGTAGAGGGAGGTGACAGAACCTTTTAACAATTCCTTTGTTCACTTACAACATCTACTGCCTAAGTACAGCAGTGAGACATATTTCAACAATTGCCTCTCGACAACATCATTATGCAATCTTTCAACAACAGAACTAGACAGACTAGAACAGATTTGTGCTAGCGTTTAGCTTTCAGAGGCTAACCGCCACACTTGGCACGCCTTTGCTTCAGTCGGTCCATGACTATTACCCCTTCGCCATGGAGGATGGGGGCCGGTTGGCGCCGATGGCGGCTGAGTTGGTCGATCGCTTGGCTATTTTGGTGGCTGTTCGTCGCTTCCCTGGCATGGGGGCCGCTGACTCTCGTTCCTTGCGCTCTGACAGTTACGTCCGTATGCAGCATTTTGTTCGTCGATCTACTTCTCTTCCGTTTCGGCGTTTTTTGGGGGATGTGCGACGAGAATTCATGCAACGTCTTTCTGCTGCTCTTCATGGCACTCTCGGTTCTTATCTCCGCGACGCTTTTCAGGAGGGCAGTGCTGGTGCTGTGGCATGCCTTTCTGTTCCCCGGGCTTAGGTTTTTTCCTCCTTTCTTCCCTTTTTTTTTTTGCTTGGTGGCCTCCACTGCTTTTTCTTGTAAGAAAGTTTTTTTAATTTACCACTTATCCTGTCATTTTGCAAGATTTCACAGGCATACTACAAACACTGATACAGCCATTTCCAAAAAGCCTTGTAAACATAGTTTAGGGTAGCCACGCGTAATTTTTTCCAATTTCTTGAAATCAGTTTTACGCACCAGCCTAGACATGAGTCTTACTGATGTAAATCACAAAAAACATTGTACACACGACGACATTGAAACATAACACAGGGAGAGTGACACGAGGGTCACGGAATCTAAGACACGGCAAAGAGAAGCATTACTACATTGTGCACGTATATAGCAGTTTACCCGAGGGCACGTTTTGCCAAATATGTCAGCTTGCTTACAATTTGGCCAAAAGACCACCACAGGCTTGGCCTTGGGGAAGATTAGCGCTAATTATGGGTAGGGTGGGGGGTTGCGCGAGCCAGATGGGCGAGCGCAAAGCAGAGAGTGCCAGTGCTCGGGGGTTGCACCGGCTTAAGGGGCTGCAGCTAGCTAGTGTTGTTGGGGGCAGGGCATAAGGCGTTGCGCTATGCGTTTCCTCAGTCCTCGAGGGTTACCTCGAGGACTAGGTGAGACGCGCCGCGTTTACAGTAACGCTTTACCGTTCAGTGTTGCGTTTTGTCACATATGTAAGTAAGTTTTGCAAACCTCTAGATTTAAAACAGTCTGACTATTTACCCGAGGGCACGTTTTGCCAGTATCGAAAAACCGGAGGTTTTGCGCAGCCTAGTCTTGATGAAGCGGATTGGCACGGACGAGCAAGCCGAAGTACTGCCACGCCGCTGGAGATGGGGTCATGGTGGGGTCGATGTATTTCCCTTCTGTGACAGAGCTGTTTTTGGCCCAACCACCCATGTATTTGACGACGTGGAGTGGGGTCCCGATGCAGCTAGCGGCGGAGGCGGCACCTTTACGTAGGCTGTGCGGTGTCCATTTGAAACCACTTGGAGGTGTGGCGCCGACGGTGTCGCATGCGTCGAGGAGCCAGGCGGAGAGTGTCGCAGCCGCTTGCCAATCGCCGGAGTTTTCGTAAGGTACGAAGCTCCATAGTGCGGCGGGGGGGGGGGGGGGGGGGCTGTTGAAGAATTTCTTGCAATAGGCGGTCCGTTGTGTGCAATAATATTCTAGTAGGTCTGCCAGAGCTGGATTGGCAGTAGTCGGGAAAGCGAGGATAGGCTTGTCGGCTGCGCTGCGCCTTTGATCGCCCTTAGCTTTTCGGATGAAGAGCCAAATTTTCTGGGATGGGCGGTCGACGACGAGGTCTTGTGTTAAACACCTTACTCATGTTTCGGCTCTGCAGAAAAACGCATAGTTTGTGCAGACTGCCATTAGCACGCGAAATTGCGCGATGAGGTGCCGTGAAGTAGGTGTCCATTGGAGGTGTTTACGGAGGTTGGCGGCGGCGGTGAGTAGCGAGAGTGCTAGAGGGGATGGTAACGGGAGGCGCGAGTACGCTACTTGTAGACGTTGTTGCTGCATCTCGAGTCCGCGTCGAGCGTCGGCCAAGAGTTCCCCGACCGTGATCGGCTGCTGCTGGTGGTCGCGGAAAAACTTGTTGATGGCTGAGTAGTACTGATGTAGCGATGCAGCGGCGACGGTACCTTGTAGTCCCAACTAGGCCGTGTAACGAACGACTGATTATGTAGTAGCTTGTAGCGGATGGATGTGTTCCTCGTGGCAGAAAGCGGCAAATTGACGCATGCCGCTGTCGTAGTTGGAGTATGTTGTCGGGGCTAGGGAGCTGCTCAACAAGTGTAGCGCAGTGGTACCGATATGGTCGGTGTCCAATAGGTTGCGAAGTCTATCAGTCATGGTAGCCGTCCACGGTGCGTGTGCGTCTGGTTCTCGTAAAGTGTAGCGGACAAGCCGCGAGGGCTTGTGCGACTGAGTGGTTGTAGCGCGTAGCTCCGTGAGGCTTGAGCTGGCCGTCCGTAGTGTGCGTCCTATTGCGCCTCTGCAGGTGTGTAGCCACGCCGGCGTGGCAGTCAAAAGGCTACGATGCTCCATCCTGGTCGTCCGACCCCCTCGCGTGAGCCTCGCCGACCGGGGAAGAACAGGTCGCGCGAGGGGGGGTAGTGGATGGTCTCGGTGGCCAAGCTGTGGAAGCCCTGGAACCACGGTTTGTGGGGCCAGCACGGTGCGATGACGGTAGCAACTGCCCCGGATTGGCGTAGTTTCGCGCAGAGGGCGGGCAGAGCTGACCACGGCGGGTTGCACTAGTTTGTCTCGCATTGCCACGCGGCGTCTTTGAGGTGTAGACAGTCTACGTCCTCGCATTGTGGGTCGCGCCATCGGGCGTTGAAACGCGGGAGCTGTGCGTTAAGGCTATGGATCAGCCATCGATGCATCGTCGATAGTATCATCATCACCTGATGATAGTGCCATCGATGTGATAGGTTGCGACATCGACATCGACACGATGGCAGTAGTGCTCGCATCAATGCCATCAATTATCAAAACAATTGTAAAATATTGATTATTTAAGCCCGATGTATCGATATATTGTCCCAAATATCGATACATCGGCGATAATATCGGCTTAAATTGCCATCGATGTCAGCATCTCAAACTATCAACGCCATCAACATCGACAATCCAAGATATCAAGGCCATCAAAATCGACGTTGCAAAATATCATTACCATCAACATCGACAAAATTCACTTGATCCCTAGCCTTACTGTGCGTTACCCATCGACGCAAAACGGTCGATCGAGTGTGGTCCCCACGCTGTATGTAGGTAAGCGAATATCCGAGGGTTCAGCTGCCAGTCGTCGCGGTCGAGCTCTCGGCTTAGGCTGTCGGCCCATATGTTCGCTGTCGAGTGGATGTAGCGGGGTCGGATGCTGATGTCGTTGACGTCGAGGAGGTGCCACGGTCGGCGTAATTCGGTCATCATGACCGGAGAGCGCGTAGTCAATTTGGAGAGCGTAGCCACGACGGCTGTGTTGTGGAATAAGACGTGTCGGCCTCGGAGTTGCGGTAACAAGGACTCGATCGCGAGACGAACGGCGCGGAGCTCCTTCCATGTGATGTGTTGCCGGCGGTCGTCGTCGTACCAAAACCCGCGGGCTTGGTAGGCAGGGTTGTCGTTTAGGACGGCTCCCCACCCGTAACCACTTGAGTCGGCGTGGAGGTACGCGGTCTCGATTGGTTTGTAGATATAGCGGCCGTTGTGTTGGTCGGGCACCGTGCGCCACCACTCGGGGTCGCGGCGTAACTGGTGTGCCATCCGGACACGTCCGCCCCATCCCTTTCGCGTTGCCAGCACGCAGTGTAGTTCGCGTAGAAAGAAACGGGCTGGTGCGATGGCGAGGTAGAGGAATTGCGCCTTGCCAGCGAATGCCGCGAGATGTCTGGCGGGCAGCCACCGAGCGGTGGTAGCCGCGCGGCCGAGTAACGTTGAAGCTTGTTTTGCGAGGGCATGTAGCTTGTCGGTAGGGGCTCGAAATTCGCCTTTCAGGAGGTCGACTGTCATGCCCATGTGGGTGCCCACCTGGGTGGGCTGCCACGAGCCTTTGTCGGGGTTGCGCTGGAGGCCGAGTCGGTGGAGAAAGGTCTCGATGCGGTCGCCTAGCAGTAGAGCTGCGTCGTACGAGCAGGCCATGAATAGGAAGTCGTCCATGTAAGGTAGCAGTCGTACTCCGCGCCATCGGACGTTGCGAAGGAAACGTCGTGACGGCTTGTATGGCGTCGCGGAGTTGGCGGTCATCGGGGTAGGCGCCCGTCGCATGTAGTTTGTGAACACATGAGTCAGTTTGCAAAAATAGTAAGCAGACCCCGACCAGCCCATCGGGAGGCATGCGAGGCGCCACAGCTCGCCGCGGTAGTTGACCGTGAAGAAATCTCGGTCCGCTTCTCTGATGCCTAGCGTGTAGTAGCCGTCCGCTAGGTCGAGGGAGACGAAGTAGTCGCCCGGGCGGGACAGGTGGCGTAAGTGCTTGAGGGTCTCGCACGACATCTTGAATTCCGTGCAATAGTTGTTTAGCTCGCGGAGGTCGATGATAAGGCGCCATTTGTTTACACCGGGTTTGGGGACGATGAATATGCGGGAGACGTAGCGGGTGTTGGAGGCGCGCTCCCAGGCTCCGCAAGCTTCGAAGCGTGGGAGCTTTGTAGCCAAGAAGTCGAGTTGAGGCTGGGTGGCGTCCTTCATGGAGACTCCGTGGTTGAAAGGTCGGGGACGTAGGCCGTTTTTGAACTTGACCCGCACGCCATGGCGGATCCAGTTCACGACTTGACCGCTCGCGCCGATATGCTCCCACTCCCGCCATTTTAGCCGCACGCGGGGACGCATGTAGCTGGATGACGGGGAGCAAGAATCGGCGCGGCGGGCCACACCATCATTTCTTCGTTGTGGGTTTCGCCCCGTCGCTAGGTTTAGTGCCGGCCGCCGCTGCCGCTGCTGCTGCTGCTGCGGCCTTGCGCTTGTCGGCGGCTGCTTTCTTGGCCTTGGCGTCTTGTCCGGGTGGTTTGTCCGGCGTGACTCTAGCGAACGCCGCTCCATCAGCTGCCTTGCTGGCGGCATGTAGGCTGACTTCGAGCGTCCGATCGACGAACGCTTGGCGTAGCTCGTCCAGTGCGCTCGAGACCGCGGTAGGGCGTGGGCGGCAGAAACGCTCGTGGGCGAGTTCGGCGAACACTCGGTCCGAATCCGAGCTCGTTTGTCCGCCCTTGGTGAGGCGGAGGAAGCCCAGTCGAGTACGGGCGGCCTCCTCCGTCGCTATGTGGGTGCGATGACCCGCTCGGATAAGGGCAACGGCCGCCGCCTGCTCCGCTGGTAGAGGAGGTCCAGTTGACAGCGTGTCCAAAGCCTCGCTGATTGCCGCGTTGGCGCAGCTGTCGAAGAAGGCATAGCACCCGATGTGGAGGTACTCGTTGTACCCCGCTTGAGATTTTCTGTCGTTGAGGAAGCGGGCCGTGTCGTCCGTTAGCGTCCACAGACGAGGTTCGTCGATGTCGCGAGGGGGTCGCTCCAAACCGGCAGGAATGATTTTACCGTAGGCGGCAAAATCGACGAACTCGGGCTCGTGGAGCTCGGGGTCGTGGTTCAGCAGGTCGATAGGCTGCTCAGGGGTTGCCTTACCACCCTCAGTCGCAATGGTCGCGTCAGGGGGAATGGGCTGCTGTTGATTCGGAAGCACGGATGGTCCGGTTAATCGTTCGAGCAGGGCCAGTAAGGCGGTGTTAGACGCCTAAATTTGCTCAGCCAATCGGAGTTCGAGGGCCGAAACCGCGCTTTGAATATGTTCGGAAGTACGTTGTTCGATTACAGAGGGGAGAGCGTCGACTCCGGGGGCGGAGGACGACGGGTCAGGCTGCATGTTGTTAGACGGCGACTTAGAACGTGGGGAAGTGTCTCGTGACGCTCGAGTGCGCATGAGACGATGTAAACTGACACCCTGCTCGACTACGAGAGTCGACACTGCAATTGCGCGAGCGAGATTGGCGAGCGCAAAGCAGAGAGTGCCAGTGCTCGGGGGTTGCACCGGCTTAAGGGGCTGCCGCTAGCTAGTGCTGCTGGGGGCAGGGCATAAGGCGTTGGGCTATAGGTTACCTCGAGGACTGGGTGAGACGCGCCGCTTTTACAGTAACGCTTTACCGTTCAGTTTTGCGTTTTTGTCACATATGTAAGTAAGTTTTGCAAACCTCTAGATTTAAAACCATCTGACTAAATAAGCACTTCAGAACACGAGGAATTCCCACGCGACGCTGAAAACGTAACACGTGGAGGCGACTACCATCGCCTCACGCGAGGAAACGCGGAGACGCTTGCGGGCCATAGAGCGGGTATAAACCGCCGTGGCATGAGAACGCACCAATCCCGGGGAAGAAGCTTCCCATGCGAGGAAGAAGTCTTAACATCATGTAGTTTTTATTGAATGTTGCGATGATGTCACATGCCGGTCGGGGTATAGTGTGTGTTATAGCGGGCGACCTCACTGCGACTTTAAGGCGGGTCGCTCGGTCTTAGCGCCGGGTTGTGCCCTAGGGCTCCGGTGTCCTATGGTATCCCGCCACTCGGCTAAGAGTCCGAATCGAATTTGAAAGCATAAATATCGAGAATCATTATTCATTCAAACCTAAAGATCGAGAACCATGATTTATTCAAACTCAAAGATCGAAAACCGATCTATTGCATATGAAGAATCGCATCACTAGTGCACATTCTCATTTACGTAAAGATCGATGCACCACGGTGCGTTCCATTGTAGTAATGTCTAGCTCACAACAAAGATCATGTTGTCGTGAATGGGAAGGGCACAATGCAATTAGAATTCAAGGCTGAGATTTATGTGCATGTTGGAGACATGTCGCATTATTTGAGAATACTTGAATTACATTCTATCCCCATGCAACCCAACAAAAACACGTGATGCGAATCCCTCACCAAGTGCAGCACATTCATGGTGGGTTTTACCCTGCCCACTGTAGGTTATCGTGTACGGGATTAGTGGGGTTACAAGAATTATGTAGTCGCTCAAAAACATTAGAGAGAAGGTCTAACAATAAAAAGTAGATTGACGCGCGAGATAGTTGCAATTGCTATCTCTTGCTATGGTGCCAAAAGGATGGATTACCATGTTGTTGCTAGTCCGGACCACGGCTGCGAATAGCTGGACCATGGGGTGCCAAGGAAGTGTCCCAAAATGAGGCGTTGCCATATAGGTATCCCTCCCGATTCGATGCCAGATGAGTATCCCATGAGATGAGCGCTCTCATAGGACCATTTTGGGGTCTAGGAACTCGCAGATCAAGCAGACAAGCCACTAACACACACACACACACACACACACACACACACACACACACACACACACACACACACACACACACACACACACACGCGCGCGCGCGCGCGCGCGCGCGCGAGCGCGCGCGCACGCACGCAGGCACGCACACACTATTAGCACTAGCATCCCGTTGCATAGTGCTTATGTACAAGGTAGCTATTGTCATTCTAGTACTTAGTATTAGGATATTAGCGGTACTCTATTCCCTATTTGTGGCGGTCGGCCGGCCGTGCCGGTGCCTTCGGCGGCCGCCATCTCTCTCTTCCCACTTCTCTAGTCACCACAGCCGGCCCCCAATGGGGCCGGCACGACCTTCGTGTAACAACTATCCGTTCCCAACTCTAACATGCTATGGGCCCTCCACCAAGTTACAATAGAGAAGAGCGTGTGTAAAGCGCTCGGCGCCACGCTAGTCCTACATGCTCCCACGTAAAAAAGAGTAGAGCGCGTGTAAAGCGCTCGGCGCCACGCTAGTAATTCATCGTCCCACCGACACCACGCTTCGCCTTCGAGCTGGTTGTCCGCGAATGTCCTTCCATCTCCCACGTAAAAAAGAAAAGAGCGTGTGTAAAGCATCCGGCGCCACGTTCGCCCCACCCAGCTTTCAGTCTCACCTAACCTTCAGCCTACCGATGCTCTCGACCGGATCTGGTTTTTAAAGACCGACCCGCGAAAATTCGGCCCGTGCATACTTTGATTAGTATTGTTATTGTTTTTTTCCCGAGGCAATGCCGCAATGCTCACCTTACTTAGCGAGGAGCTTAACTTTCCCACGGCAAAAGGAGGGAGTCAACACGAGCGCCCGTCTATGCCTTTACGTGTCTAGACGCTCCTAACAGCCTTGTTGGCTGTGCTTCTTCCTCGCCGGTCGCTCTCATGCCTCGGCTAATTCGCCCGTGGACAGTTTTTCCCGCTTCATGTCAGAATAGTACATTACGCAGTACATTTGGAACCGCTTCCTATCGGCAACTCGCCGGTAGCGGCACGTTCTTGTGAGCGCATGTCGCTACACCTACCCGGCTTGAGGCACACGCTAAAGTACTACACCTTCGACCAAGATGGCACCTCCCTCAACGCAAGCTAGGACAACGTCAAGACCTCGGCTAACTTGAGGGGGGGTGTTAGCACTAGCATTTCGTTGCATAGTGCTTATGTACAAGGTAGTTATTTGTCATTCTAGTACTTAGTATTAGGATATTAGCGGTACTCTATTCCCTATTTGTGGCGGTCGGCCGGCCGTGCCGGTGCCTTCGCCGGCCGCCATCTCTCTCTTCCCACTTCTCTAGTAACCACAGCCGGCCCCATGTGGGGCCGGCACGACCACCGTGTAACAACTATCCGTTCCCAACTCCCACAGCACACACACACACACACACACACACACACACACACACACACACACACACACACACACACACACACACACACACACACACACACACGCGCGCGCGCGCGCTCGCGCGCGAGTTTGCAGGATATCGGCAAAGCTGGGCATGACTACGTAGAAGGGAAAGGAGTATCGGACTGAAAGAAAGAAAGGTAGAAAGCATATGGGATTCGCCTCGACACTGTCATTGGTATCGTCCACCACAATGCTCGAGTGGTGCCTCACAAGACGATTCCACATCCGTGTAGTTGCTAGTGACGCAGACTAGAAATAAATACTCGCTGCCTTCAGTTGCTGCGAAACTTTCGAGAGTCTCCACAAATTTCCATACCATTATAAACGTCTAGTGTTGAAACGATGGAGACGAGCCCTTGTTAAAACGAATAGTGTCGTCTGTTGCACCATTTGTTCACCGCGGACTCCCCACTACGCATCTTTACGAGTCGCAGAGCTTCCGACGGTGAATGCGAGTTAGCGCAAGTGTCGATGAAGTCTTGTAGCATCGCCTTCCACACCGCGTCGAATAGATGCGAGGCCATCCCAACGCAACTTACGGAAGTTTCGCCCCACCAGAGACTTTGAGCGATGATATCGTCGCGTCCAACTCTGAAAAGTTGATATTGGTGCGAGTCGGACATCCATCAACGGTTGGCCACCGCGCATCGGGGTGAGAAATGTTACTGACAGATGTGGCTGCCGCACGCTTTTTAAGGTGACTACATACGTGTAGTCGCTTGGTAGATTGACGTTTCGTCCCCATATCGTCTCTTTTTTTAAATCCAAACAGTGCAATGCTGGTGCTGTGGCATGCCTTCCTGTTCCTCGGGCTTAGGTTTTTTCCTCCTTTCTTCTTTTTTTTGCTTGGTGGCCTCCACTGCTTTTTCTTGTAAGAAGTTACGTTATTTTTTAAATCCAAACGAAACGTAATATATTTTCATGTATTTTGTGCTATTTCTAGATAGGCTACGAAGATCTAGTCGATCTAGTGACTTGGGGGTAGCGTGAGGGGTTAGGGCTACAGGTAAGTGCCGGGTAGTTAGGGTTTCCCTCCCTCCTTGTCTCTTACCTGTACACAGTTTAAGGCCGGTTCTTAGATGAACTTTGCCATCATCCGCGAAAGATGAGATGATAGGCTACGAAGAGGAGGAACAAACCGCTCAACTATCCCCGGGTTTCGGATCTGTTGATCTAGTGACTTGGGGGTAGCGTGAGGGGTTAGGGCTACAGGTAAGTGCCGGGTAGTTAGGGTTTCCCTCCCTGCTTGTCTCTTACCTGTATACAGTTTAAGGCCGGTTCTTAGATGAACTTAGCCACCATCCGCGAAAGATGAGATGTTAAGCTGTTTAATTCCAAGAGGAGGAACAACAGTAAACGCTTTATCTAGTGTACTTTTCAAAACCCTTCAGAAGTACATTTACGGATAGATGATGGCATAGGTACATCGCATCCCTCGATCAAAATCATCGTAACCAATGATGATCCCTTTTTGGGCCGTCATCGGTGCCGATATCACCACGTTTCGTCCAAGCATGGCAATTACGAGACAATGATCCCTTTTATGACGCATACGAGTTGCGTATTGGTCAATCCATGAACCCTTTTTCGTCGTATTACGTTGGCCGTTGATATTTCAAGGAACCAACGGTGGCTATATGTGCATTTATTCTGAGTCTAATACTGATAATGCAATTTTGCTTGAACGTCTTTTCCTTATTTCTATTTCGATAACATAAAAACATTTCATTTGTGTGTAAAGTATCAATTCTCATTCATCTGGTAGATTTTTTACATGGTCAATGTAGATATAAAGCTAATTACGATTCGATTTAAGCTCGCGCGGGATAGAAGAAGGAATCAACAGTAGAAACGAAAAAATTAACGATGCATCTGATAAATCCCGGCCAAAATATCGGTGCATCTAATAAATCGCTGCACTAAAGATCGGTGCATTTGATAAATCGCGGCCTAAAGATCGAAGCATATGATAAATCGCGGCATTAAAGATTGGTGCATGTAATAAGTCAACCCTTTAAATATCGACGCATCTAAAAAGTCAAGCCTTTAAATATCGATGCATTTAATAAGTCAAGCTTCAAATATCGATGCATCCGATAAAAGCAATGCCTAAAGATCGATAATCGATTAGTTCCAAAAAACGCCGATGCATCGACTAATGATCATTGATCGATCTCTGATTTGGAGCCTTACACTCGGGATCGCCCAACGCCCGTGCAAATTCCCATTCCTTGCGAACTTTCAGTACCCCTCCTCGGTTTTACCCCAAGTCCCTCAAATGCGCTCCCTCGAACCGTGCTTACTCCTTTGAGATGAGTTGGTTGCTTTGTGTATGTCCCGACCCTTGAAGCATTGTGCTATCAGTTGTGCGCCCATCTACATCCCCGCACGATTACGTGTAGTTTCGCCTCGCAAAAGTGCACAAAGTCTCTGACACTTGATACCAATCGCTACCTTCTCGCGTTGTGCACTTATTGTGGAACGATTTCTTCGAAGTGACTTTAGAAGTCACCATAATTGTAATACTCGCCGCAACAATACGCCCCCCCTCCCCAAGCGGCATCGTTTCCGCGCAGCAACAACGTCTCGGTGCATCGATTAAATGCAACACTTAGTAATGGATGCGATGATAAAATGGGTTACTTATTGAAGGATGCCTTGATCAAATGTGACAGTAATTCATAAACGCATTGGATAAGAATGGCCACCAATTTGCAGACGCATTAATTACATTGAGCACGGATTCTTGGAATCATGGATGTATTATTACCTAAATAGGGGACTTATATTTCATGGACGCATTGATGCGGCTGATGCGGCACATGCATCATGCTCCATGAGTGCATCGATGGTTGACGCGAAGGCTTACACTTTTCAAACAAAACCGTCGCTAAAAGTATCAAGAAATTGAAATCAAAACCAAATAAAAACTATATAATACATACTAAGATGTTGTTCTCTTAGTAGGGCCCCAGTCAAGTACATGGTAGCGGTTGAGTACATGCTTAGCTAAGTCTCTTTGCGACTTTATTTGCTCCATGAATCGCAGTTACATAGTATTGCAAAAGGATTACCAATGCCGACAATAGTGTCGTAGTTTGGTAGATATGTGGTATGTGGACACATATGACAACTATGCTTTTTCGGTGCGCCGGTAAAGCGCACGCCTAATACGCAGAAGGTCGCGGGTTCGATACCCGGTGAGTCCGATCATTGTATGTAGGCGTGTCACGGCCCGAGAAGAACCCCCACCTTCCACAATAATAGAGTAACAACAATACATATCTCAAAACAAGTATGTACATGAAGCATGGTCCACTTTCCTGTGATGTACAATGACACTATCGCTAGTCAAGCACGATGCACGGCTTGTTGTTCGCCGCCACATGGTTTTAGTGGCCTATAGCGGCTAGCGTTCGAGGCGTGAGGCAAGCGGGCCTAACCTACCTAATGGGCGACTCTTGTCGCGCCGGGGAAATAGAGGGAAAAGGCAAATAGAAAGCCCCCTTCAACAAGGTATCGACGGTTTTGCCGCCATGCCTCGTTCTACCGTTCCCACATCCGTGCCGTACCTCCATTCGCGGTGACCCACCGGCTGCAGGTCCCTCTTCAACTCAAGGGTAAGTTGGGGGACCGGCAACCATAGACAATAAGGCGCATGGCGCTCTTACCTCCGCGCTAGCTTGTTCTTTTCCCATCTCTTGTTGCTTGGCCTTCGTCGAGTGTTTCCATCACCCTCACATGCCATGTTTTCGTGGGTACTGAGCACGAACTTTTTCAAAGACCCTCCGTACATAGCGTTGGCGGCGGTAGATCATGAGGATTCATCAATTAAAAAGGTTCGGATAGGGGAGTGGAAGTACTGTACGGACCACAACCTCTCCCAAACAGCTCACTTGATTCGTGCCAAATACACACCCCTCGCAAATGCCATCCGCAGCCATTGGCCAGGTACCGATGTAGACATCCTCCCCATAGTCATGATCCGCACGGGCACGCCGCACTCATCCACCAATCATTACAAGTCTCACCTCTCTCCTCACCCTCCGCACCGACCCTCTTGACAAACTCATCTCCAAAACACGACTCGACACGTCTCGCATACTTTCACAACTCCATACGCACACTATCCAATGGCTACATCATATCCTACTCGTATACCGCATCAAATCCCGCACGACCTCTCGCCGCGCCTCCACACAGTGCACTTTCTCATGCCCCTAATTGCACGCAGCCATCACCCCGCATCGCACACTCCCAAGGGGGGAGTAAAACCCCCGAACACCCTTGGAGAAACTGGATTAAGGCAGTTAACGGTCTAGACCTGACTTGTAAGTTTCATGTATGGCATAGTTGGGAGGGCCCAGAGACAACAACCGGCGCATACGGTTTTTGGTGTAAACCGCGCCATACGATACATGTTGTAAACAATTTCAATTTCAATTTCATGTCTCTCTATATGACTCAATCACTCGGCAAACAGTGAGGTAAGTCACCATGCGAGCTAAAAACTCATCTTCTGCACGACCTTCCAAAGCAAAGTCAAATCGTGCGTGCAAAGGGTCGTGTGAGGTGCTACTTTGATTAGGCTAAGTTTGCAACCTTAGACTAATAGTAGAAACTTAATCTTTGGATCTAAATATACAACGTAAAGAGAATTAATAAGATTGTCTTAGGAACTGGGTTTCTTACAATCAGAGTGTGGCGTAATTCTGGTTTGTACCGGTCTGGGTCTCTCCCCACGGCCAGTAAGTCCCCGTCTGAATATCCACGCCTCAAGTGTTCTAGAAACAGCCTTAGAACCTGTGGCTTGTGCTGCCAGCGAACTAAAACCAAAATATTACTAGCGATACAAATTATCTGAGATTATCTCTACCGTCTTATCTAACTTTATCGCACAAGCTCTTAGAAATATCTAGAGACGAACTATCCAGAAGAGATCATGCTAGTAATTATGTATTGTCCGGGGAAAATACGGCGACACATTGGTATTGCCGTGATGACAAGAAAAGAGTAACTGAATATCGCTAAGATACAAATAATATTTAGAGGAAATGAATGTTTGTATGACACTAGCACTTTGATAAATGGGGTAGGATATGTATGACAGGTCGAAAACTCCGTAAACTAATTTTCAATCAATCGAACGCGTGGTTGTTACATGTCTAGGATTATTTACGTGCTTGTTTTGACGACGACCACAAGCCGTTGTTTTAGTTGGTATCACGACTGAAGTCAATGGAGGTGTCGAAGTAGAAAACTTGCACCTCTTTCGCTAACATTGTCTCAAGACGACAAGTAGATGCAACATGCTCTTCCAGTTCGTCCGAAGAGCGACCATGCCACCATAGTTTCTGCTTTTTGGGTGTGTCGACCGGCTCGATGCCCTTAAGGTATGGGCATTGGAAGACACGGTGTCCCTTTTTGTGGCACTTGATGCACAGTCCCTCTTCTTGGTGTCTGTTACGCTCTTAAGGTGTTAGACCTCCATCGATGGCGCTGAAATCAATTTGGCTAGTGCCCGAAGAAGATCGACCACAGCCTCCACGATTGCCACCACGAGCACGACCTCGAACCAAGCTTTTGCAAATGGCCATACCACTAAATTAATCAGGATTGAATTGTACAAGAGCTAGATTAACATACGTTTTTACGACACTTCGTTAGTATAACCGTCCAAGCAAGTTTTCATGCGTTGCCTTCTCCAAACTCACCCCCAATTTACGACGCACCATATAAAACGGTCGGCCACCTTCTACCGTTTGCGCGAGCACAACTCACGTAAAACCCGCACTCATTGATTCCCTCGATTATCCGTTCTTGATGCGCCTTTGACCATGACAACCAATTATTCTTAAAAGAGATCTGCACTTTTTGCCAAATGGAGCCCCCTTTGCTTTGTAAACCGTAGGTTAGACTAGTCTCTCTATTTATTCATCTAGTCATATTCACCGGGATGACAAAATATTGCAAATACTAATGTCTGCAAATCCCGGCTAGGAAATAAGTCGATACAAGATTAAAATAGTATTGCAAGTAAAAGTCTACCGCTCTAAAATGTAACTTTGCTTGCACGATTCGCGGCCTTCCCGCCACCACTACGGAGGGCTAACGCACCAAGGTCGATTAGCTATCAACCACGGCTGGTGGCCAACCTATTATATACCCTAACATCCAAGTTTTCTGCTAGGGCTAGGGGGGTTGGCTGGCTGAAATACCACACTTCGGTCCGCAATTGATTGTCGGTCTGCCGGTGTGCACCGCCGCTCCGCCCCTCGGCTACGCCGCTCATTCCGACGCAGCAAATCAGCGGGCGCAGGTCTACCGTCACCTGAAGTAGGGTTGGGTAGTTCGACACCGATGAACATGAGGAAGCGGCTAGTGCTCATGCCCCCGCGCTAGCTATAATTTTTTAGTCCCATTGCTCATTGGCCACCTTTGTCTGGGTCCATCATCCTCGGAGATCACGTCCCCGGGGTGGTGGTTACCGACCATTTTTCATCACTTACCCAAAGTAACCCTCCGATCATGGTCATTTATTGCTGCGGCAAATTGCAAGGATCGCCGCCGCCAACCATGCCGTTTCTCCATCCGCGGCTGTCCCCATGTGCTCACGTCGTCTCGCCCCCCCCCCCCCCCCCCCCCCCCCCACTCCGCCCCATTGGGACCACTTGACGGCAGCGCCGATAGTCGATGGCTAGTGAGAGCTAGCGATGACCTAGCGATGCTTCCCGGATGGCCGCTGTCAGCTCCAACGTCTCCCCGCGCGGATATACCGTACCGATCTCGCCGTCCATTACTCTAGATATTCTCACCCGCCTTCTCATCGTGAGAGGATCTAAGCAGACTAATTGGCCGCAAAATTAAATATCGGGCGAGCCGACCGGGAAATGTTGGTGTAAGTCGGTACATATATGTTTTTGAAAAGCCCTCAAATTAGGGCCTCATTACTCTTTTTTATCTCGTGGATCACAACTGCCGGATTCACCCCGCCTAGCCCTCAACCGTGCAAGGCAAAGCACAGCTATAGGAACACCATCGATCACCACGAGGAGGTGGGAGTGAACGCCAACACACATGCGAGTGCGCCCCCTCTGGGGCCGCCG